>JAGGAQ010000258.1:0-26138 GCA_017657225.1 Termitomyces sp. T69sscA | reverse complement strand
GAGCAACAGGATAGCCTGCAGTTCACATAAGCATAAAACAAACAAGCACAAATAAATTGATAATTTTGAGGACAAAAGCTGCAGATGAAGGCCTCGATCTATTCTAGATCTCGGAATTATCCGATATATATTTGCTCAAAATTATTTGAAAATTGATATTGTACACTCCACTTTAATTTATAAACTACAAGGCTGTCTTAACAAAATCCTCAACTGCTCCAATTAAATAACAAATGTTTCAGTAGTATAAGTGTATATAAATCTACGTATATCTTATTGTTTGAGTATCTTTTGATTTTGAACTTATTAAAGTTTAAGTTAATAAAATCTTTTGATCTCAAATTTAGTTGACAAATAACTAATCATCATTTCACTTCAAATTACATGATGCTGTGTCAATAAGTCCTAGATTACCAAAATCTACCAATACAACTGGGGTACAAGTCTTATATACATCCAATTATAAGATAGCTGGATATTTAGAGTGAACCAAGACAATCATGAGGAAACAAAAAGTAGGTAACCGCAGTGACTGTCATCACATATGCCCTCCATGTATCAGGAATGGTGTGAAGGATACATAAGTAAAAGCTTAGATAGTCTTTATGATGTCAAAATAAGCAGGGGAAATGCAAAGGTTGAGCTCAAAACATGGTAATATCGAGAAGAAATAATTTGGTGAGCAAGTTGAATACACAATAGAGATGGGTACTATTGAGAGAGGGTAATGAATTTTATGCAGAAGAGAGAGAGAGTGGGCCTGTTTATGCACTACAACATGACATTGTCAAGGAAGTCCTCCAGGTCATATTGTTGTTGGTTGCAGGAGATTTGGGTAATTTGGTGGTGGAAGTTGAGGGCTCCCCACCAGTACAAGAAATAGGAGGTTGTTGGGAGAAAGGGGGTAGTCTGAAGCATTCAGGGAATGCCTCCTAGTAATGATGCTTTCTTTGCTCTTTCTTCATGCTGTGATTTGGATTAAGCCTGATAGTGTACTGCCTCATAATGGGGGCAAAGAATGGTGTTCTTCATGCTAGTCCAAGTGTCCTTGTTGATGTCTCCGTGATTGTTGATAATGTGACGAATTTGTTATAGTGGGAGTCAATGAAGGAGAACTTAAGGATGGATGAAGAGGTAAGGAAACTGTCACGACCCGCTACCGACCCCCGGGACTCCAACACTCCCCAAAACGACCCCCATGACTGCCCTGGGCCTGGACCGCTACCTGGCCAACTCCCTTGGCAACCCCCGGCCATCACTGCCCATCACTGCCCATCAACGCCACCAGCCACCACCACCTGCAGCATCCCTGGCCATCACCGGCCATCACCGCCTGTCACCGCCACAGCCACTGCCACTTGCGGCATCCCCCAGCCATCACTGCTGTGACTGCCACATCAGCGCTGGTCTCAGCTATCACATCGCCCATAGCCACCACATCAGCGCTGGCACCACCCGTCACCCCTGGCCCACACTGAGACTCCCATCATGCATCACCACCAACCTGACTCCCGCACACCACACCTCACTCCCACTTCCTCCTCACTGCACCACCGCTGCATGTCTCTGTGTTTCCAGTACGAGACCTCCACACCACGCGACATGTCTCAACCTCGCCCCACCCTGCATGGCTCCTGGGTCTCACCCCAAGCCCCGGTGCCATGACCTGCCACTGGAATCTGGGCCTGAGCCCTGGGGCCTACATACTGTGTAGTATATAAGTTGTAGAGTAGTAAGTAGTACTCTAGTCTTGATATTACTGTAGCCCCGTATTGTTTTGTTGTGTTCTCGTCTCTGTCTTGTTTTCTCACACGTCCCGGTCTCTTCATTTCTACTTGCTTCTTTTTCTTATCGTACTCGTCTTGTATCGTCTCCCTGCCTCGTCTCTACTTGCCTCGTCCTCTAATCTATTCTATTTTGCTCTTCTCTCCCTTTCTACTCTAAGTCCTCTTGGCTCTTCTGTTCCCAACTCCTCTTTTCAACTTAATCTGTTCCATCTCCCTTTATCTTATTTTGACCCTTTCCCCTTTTGACTGCTTAACTTCTCCGACTCTGTTTCCATCCTTGGAACTCACTAAGTCCCCACACCCACTACCTTTTTGAACCCCGGGACTTGCTTGCTCACCGGCGCTCACTTGTTCCACCCTCTTGTACCCCCGGGACTCGTGCCTACCTCTGGCACTCGTCCTCCACCCTCTCCGGCACTCGCCCACTTGCCGGCGCTACCGGCACTCCCCTACATACCGCCCCCACCCTGCTTTGGTCTCCTATGCCTTGCGCCCTACTGGTGCTCTGCGTCTGTGGACATGGTGATCACCACGTAAGGTATTTGCCCAGTGGACTGAGCCCCCGTGGTCAGCAGAACCTGACAGAAACTGTTATAACTGGAAGTCCTGGTGGTGGCATTGTGGCAGACAAACTTGCAGAGGTTGTTGCCCTTGGTGTTATTGTAGGTGGTGGCAAAGCTGTCATAGCCACAGGGCTTTATAGTGTCAATAGTCACATTACAATGACAGACATCATTTTATGTATTTGAGGAACTTGAACAGCTGCATGGGGTGAATGATTAGGTTGGAGTCAATGGAGGTGAGCTGCATGAATCTGTTAAGGCAAATAGCAAGTGAAGGGTGAGGGATGTAGTGGTTTTTAGGGTGGAAAGACATGGTGGCTAGTTTGATGGGGGAAGTAAATGGAGTTATGGCTGTGAGAGTTAAAAGGAAGGGTGTATTCTGTCTGGTGGGCACTGGTGGATGAGGGTACAGTTGCATTCCAGTTTTCTTAAATATATTTTCCATCTGGATGGACCTCAAAAATATCTGAGGATCATCTACTAGTGGTTTGTTGATGGGAGGGAGTTTGGATATGACATTGACATTCTAAGCATTGAAATATGGTAAAATCAAACTGAGCTTGGAAACCTGGTCAAATGGTAGCCATTTCTTGTCCCCAGCTTACCATAGTACCTCAAATATTGCCTTTTCTCTGACACTTGCATAGCTTAGAATCTATCAGCAGCCCATTCTTTTTTATGTTCTGGCTTGCCTTCTGAGATTATCTGCAAGTATAGGCAGTGATAAGCCCACCATTGCGTCAGAAGGTGTACTCACACATTTCTTGGTATAAGCTTGTGGACCAGTGGTCAAGGAGCCTGTGGTCTGCCTGGTGCCCCTTACAAGGGCTGGGGTTTGAACCCTGCAACATGCCTTTCATATAGTACTGCATAGTCTTTTTCTTGATAAGTTAATTTTTCAAACACTTTATTTCTTTGTTTTTCTCTATTTTCTTGATTGCTGTAGATTAATTAACACTGCTGTGACACCTTAGCAATCAACATCATTTTGATGGCTATGGCATTTTTGTGATTTATACTTGCTTTTTTTTGACATTTTGACATGACAAACAGCTTGACTGGTACACTGAGCATTGCCAATGACTGATTTGACGTTTTCCTGTATAAAAGATTATTTGCTAGTATTTGCTTACTAAGTTCATTGCTAATAGTGAACTTGCTTACTATACACTATATAAACTGTACTTACTTACTATGAATGAACAAGTTACCTTCTACCCCATCTCTGTAAGGGTGACCTTTGGGAGTTGTGGCTCAATCACACAACTAGCAGAGGGAAATCTGAAGTTATATTAGGAATGATAATCAACAATACAATGGTAACTAATCACTTAGCAGAGGGAAATCTGAAGAGAACAAGTCTAAGGATCTCCACTGCTTGGTGCAGTGCATCAGTAGGCAGTGGAGGCATGGAAACAGCTGTATAGGTGCCCAGAGCTAACCTCTCCCTTGGATAATGCTTAAATGGGAAGTGTGGAAAGTTTTGGGGGTTTCCTAAAAAGAAAACAACATCCAGAGATCTTTGGAGGTCTAGAGTGAGCTCTGAGGGTAGGGAGTGGTGCAGGAGGTGGGCTGTAGCACAGTGAAGTGCCTTAAGAGGAAGTCAGTGTGGACCAAAAATAGACCCTGACAATTTCTTATGCCTTGGGCTTCAGAGCTCAATAAGCTTAATTCTCTTATAACTCTGCTAAGGTGCTGCTTAAGCACTTTGTTTCCCCATTAAAAATGTGCAAGAGTTAAGTAACCTATGTGCCTAGCATCTATGGCAGGCCTTTAGCACTTGGCACCTATGCTAAGCTACTCAAGTCACTGTCCTTTACCACTACCTCTGCTAACTTTGTCTGCTGGGACCCTGCCTAGTTCTCTCATCTAGCAAGCCTGCCACTATTATAACTGCCTAGTGACTGCCCACCCTGACAAGAGCCCACCACAAGGACATTAGGGTAGAATTCTGCCAGAGACATGCTTTTTGAGGCAGCACTACCTTGCACAACAGTTAGAAGGTGCCATCATTCCATTCCATTTGATGCCTTCTACTCCACTTATCAGGAGCCTTATCATCCACCACTTTACTAGAAGGACTTCAGCAAGCTAGTAACAGTCTAAGCATTGACAATATTCAAGACTCTTTTCATGTTTTCTAGATTTCTCAGTTAGCCCTAAAACCTGCTTTATAACTCTTGCTGATGTACAGTCCTTCACACCTCCATTACTGCTTACTCCCTTGTCTCAGCTCTTTGATTCTCATGTTCTGTTTCCATTTATCAAAGACATGCCAGCACCACCTTCACCTCTGCCTACAACTCATTTCTTGCCACCTAGTGGCACAATGTATGCTGCCTTGCAATCACTTTCCTGCATTGGATAAGTCTAAGCCTTGGAAACTCTCTCAGTATTTTAAAGAGCTGAAATATCTGTTTAGGGATTGTGAGATTACTGAGCACATACAAATGAAGGAATACATGGCCAGATATGTTACTTATAACATGGCAGAAACCTAGACTAGCCTTTCCAAGTTTTTCACCATCACCCTTGCTATTGTTGACCAATCAGCCACTGCTATCACTTATGAAACTTGGAAAGAAGCTGTAATCGGACTTTACTCTGGCATCAAGGAGTCTATGTGCTACATGGTAAATGAGCTTTACTAATTGATACAGAATAATTTTGACCTTAGCGCATATACTCTTGGCACCTTCTCTACCTATTATTATAAGTTTCAAAAGATCTCCCATTGGCTACTCCAGCACAGCTGTAAGGGTGACCTCTGGAGGCTGTGGCTCAGTCACACAGCTATTAGAGGGAGGTCCAAAATATATTATAAGTATGTCACAAATAGCTAGCAAGGTACTAACCTGGCAGAGGGAAATCCAAAGAGAACAAGTCCAAGGAGTCACTCTGCTAGACAACAGAAAATAGTCGACAGTAGATCACATGACTGGTTACATGACACAATGTGTGACATTTCTGATGGATGTCACCATTATATAACAGCAATGGTCACTGCAGAGGTTATGCACATGCCACATGACCACGAATTGTATGCCAACAATTTTGCCAGTAGTGGCTGTGAGTTCATCCAGCCAAAGAGGAATGTCCAATAAGGAAGTAGATTTCCACAGTCTGACCAATGAGAAACTTGACAAGTTGAGAAATGAGTGAAAGTGAAGCATGGCTGAGGGAAAAAGGATGTAAAAGAGAGGTCCCCTGACATAAACCTTACAACTGGAGGATTTGGAGTCTGGCATCAGTTCAATGGCATAGTCCCACTGCTTGTGCTCCAGAAGTGAGTCAAAGGAGGCTTTAGAGAACACATCCTCAAAGCTGTGGAGGTACTGGGGCACCACATCTTGGAATGCCCAGAGTGGAGAGTTGGTGGCAAACACCTGGGCCAATTGCTGAGAGGTGGTCTGGCTGGCTCCTCAATGAGTAGTGGTGGGTGCAGGGTGGTTGCAAAAATCTGGTCTCTGACTTCTACTGCCTTGTTTGGAAACTGTGGATGATGAATGCCATGAAATTTCCCTCTCAGCTCGTCCTCTGTGGCCCTGCCACTACTCTAGTTGTCTTCATAGAGGGCTTCTCTATGAGAGAACACTAGAGGTGGGGTTCCAAGAGGTCAAGGTCTGCAAAGGAGAGGTGGCCTGCATGGCAAGCATAAATACCTGTGCACTTTTACACTCCAGTCCAGCGCTCTTCCTTGACTTTGGTTGTGCAGATGGAACACCTCCAGAAGCACTGGCTCATTGTTACCTTGCCTTGGGCCCAGTCTACTTCTGAGTTGTGCTCTTGAAGCCAAGTAAAGCCAAGGATCATGTCTTGCTTGCCTAGGCTGGTGACTGTAAAGACTGTGCATTTGGCATGGGTCTTATAGCGAATGACTAGGTCTACAATGGAGCTGATAGCACCAGCTTCATTGGTTGTTCCATCAATGTTGGACACCAAAATGGGCTTGAAAAGCGGCTGCATAGTGAGGCCATGGTGTTTCACACATTCTATCTTCAAAAATAGTCCTGTTGCTCTGCTATCCAGAAGAGCCATGACTCGACAAGTCTATTGTGTATTCATGGTCTTGATCTCTATGTTGAGGTGCAGCAAGTTTATAGAGGACGTGGAGACCACTACATATTGCTGGGGCAACCAGTATTTCCAGGACAGAGGACTATGCTGATAGAGCTTAACTAGCATGGAGGAGGATGGCTTAGAATCCAAAGGTGGCATTTGTACATTTGAGAGGGGACTTTGAGGTTCTTCTGTCTTAAAATAATTGGCATCAGGGTGGGTATTTGCATTTTCTCACAACAGACATGTGAAACTGTTAGTACCTGGCGATGGAGGTGTACACTTCATTTGTCACTCAACTAAAAATCCTTGTTCAGACCTGGGAGGAGGGTGCATGCACTACTCTCCTTTGGGGCCCACCAACTTTGGTGCTGGCTCATTTGGTGACAGGGCTCCAGCAGTGTCCTTTGTGGCCAGCAGTTGCAGGAGAAGCTCTTCTTGCTCCACAGTAGAGAGATAGTGCACTTCCAGGCCCAGCAGGCAGTGCCATGCAAAGTGCCCAGGCTTTTTGCATCACTGACACAGTAGCAGTGCAGAGTGATGTTGCTGGGCGGCATCAAGGTGTGTCTGGTGTAGCTCCCATCAGATCTCCATGAGCTGCCATTGGTTCTGCACCACCTTGTACCAGGAGGCAATCTGCTCATTGTTCAGGTGGTCCACAGCAAAGTTGTGGATGCATTTTATTAAGGTGGGGTGCAGGTCGTTCTGAAACATGAAACACAGTTGAAGGCCATCTAGATAGGCCGCTTGCTTGACTAATGCCTGAAAAAAGTCAATGTACTTGTTCAACGTCCACTTTTCTTGCCTGTATTGCTTCTTGTTGTGCAGCGCTAGTGCAGCAGACTTGGCAGAATCAATTGGGAAGAACTCTGCTCAGAAATTCTTTTTGAAGGCAGCTTAGTCTGTAAAGCTTCTAGCACCTCCAGGACGTTGAAGCACATATAATGCTTAAGTAGAGGCCTGCTTGGCCTTCATGTAGGACAGCACTCAAGCTATTTTTAATGCATCAGAGTTAAAGGCATCTCTGCTAAAGTGAATGTAGGTAAGGCATGATTGGAGGAAATACTCTTTGAAGGTGCAATTGCTATCATACGTGTCTAAGAGTGCTGAACATGGTATCTGTTCTCAGGAATCTGCCAGGGCTGTCAGAGCTACTAGTGGAACTGCTAGGGCTGCCAGGGAGGACTCTGCCACTGGAAGTGGTGCAGTGATAGGGAGTAGGCACTCTTGCAGTGCCTGGAGGGACTGAGAGATGTGATTAGTGGTTTAGCAGAGAGTGGAAAGTTTAGTTGTATGGTAGATGAGAGAAGCTTGGGTCAGTTGCATCTGCATCTCTAAGTGTAGCAGGCAAATCCAGGCCTCATTTTGAGGAGCCGAAGTATCCAAAGGAGTGTCTAGATTGGAAAGCTGAGACATAGAGTTTTATGAGTGTTTAAGCCTGATGGAGAAACAATAAATAGGAGCTCAAAAAGTCTGGCAGACTATGGGGGGCTTTCAGACCAGAGTTAGGAGATTTGTTCTACTGAAGGGCGACCTTTGAGAGTTGCAGCTCAATCACACAACTAGCAAAGGAAAATCCAAAGTTATATTAGGCATGATAATCAATGATACAATAGTGACTAATCATCTAGCAGAGGGAAATCCAAAGAGAACAAGTCTAAGGATCTCCACTGCTTGATGCAGTGCATCAGTGGGTGAGAGAGGCTAGAGAACAACTGTACAGGTGACAAGAGCTAACCTTAACCTTGGATAATGCTTGAACAGGGAGTGCAAAAAGTTCTGAGGATTTTTTAAAAAGGAAATGACCTCCAAAGATTTCCAGGAGTCTAGAATAAGCCCTGGGCGTCTGGAGCAAGCCACAGAGATCCTGAGGAGTGGTGTAGGAGGTGGGCTAGGGCATAGTGAAGTGCTAAAAATGGAAGTCAAATGGAAGTCCTCTGATAGAGGGGCTTCTAGACCAGAGTTAAAAGACTTGTTCTGCTGTAAAGGCAACCTTCAGGAGTTGCAGCTTAATTACACAACTAGCAGAGGAGAATCCAAAGTTATATTAGGAAGGATAATCAATGATACAATGGTAACTAATCATCTAGCAGAGAGGAATCCAAAGAGAACAAGTCTAAGGATTCCTGCTGCTTGGTGTGGCACATCAGCAGGTGGTGGAGGCATGAAGACAACTGTATAGACAACTGGAGCTAACCCTCACCTTGGATGATGCTCAAAAAAGAAGTGCAGAAACTTCTAGGGGTTTTCCAAGAAGAAAATGACCTCTGGAGATCTCTGGAGATCTTTGAAGGTCTAGAGTAAGCCTTGGAGGTTTATAACAAGCTCCGGAGGTCCTGTGGAGTGGCACAAGAGATGAACAAGAGTATAGAGGAGTGGACCAAGGAGAAATCAGTGTATACCAAAAATAGAAGTCCTCTGACAATACATGAAGTGTTGCATCTGGATAGTGTTGGTGACTGGAGTGAATTGTCAAAGGAAAGTTGTATTGCAGTCCTTGAAGACAAGTTGAATGCTCTTGAAAACCAGGTGTTTGACAAGGTCAAGATTACAAAATTCAAACAACCACTTAAAAATTACAAATCTATGGTGCCTGTTGCCAACAACTCAGCCCTGCCAGCATTAGAGCTCACTGCACCCACAAGCACCATGCCAGCTGACATGATTCAACCAGTTGCCACTAATCCTGACCCCTTGCTATCTCTTCACCCCTATCTAGAAATTAATAATTGTTATTAACTACCAGGACAATGTGACTTTGGCACCCTGGACAAGTGATCCAATGGTGCTTACTGCTCTTCAGTCCTTGTATACCACATAGAGATATTCAACCAAGTTTTTGACTAGATAATGAAATCAGCCATCACCATTTCAGTGGAGGAACTCTGCAGTATAGCACCAGATGTCAGGAACCAAATGTGGACAGTGGTAACTTCCAAGTGACAAGTAGCTACTGGAGTAGCTGAGGTGGATGAATTGGTACCTGTAAGGGAAGTGCTTACATCTGCAGAACTCCTTCTACAGAGCTAGCAAGCATCAGTGACAAGTGGGAGTCAAGCAGATGCAGAGGCAGGCAAGAGTCAGACAAAGGATTAGCAGGGCTTAATTGAGTAGTCGAACATCAGTAGAAAGCTTACAATTGGTTCAGTGTGTAGGCCAGAAGAACACTGCTATTGTTCAGCCTAGGGATATTCTATCCACAGACTGCCTATATATACTACATTGGTGGCTGTGATATTACTAATACTATTTAGCTAATCAGGCTCAGATATGTAATGAAGTATGACTAACGATAATCGATGCTGAGTGATGTCTATGCATATGACTCATCAAGGCTGACTACTAGAAGACAGAGGGAGATAGGCCAGGCCAAGTGGTTATTCAAATGTGCTAAGAGTAGGGGCATCCTTGGACTAAGCTCAGAGTAGAGTTTGACATGGTTCAGAAACTAATTCCTTGACACTACCAGGCTTTGTGGTTACTCATAAACCTCCACCCATGCTAAGCACCAATATAGTTTCCTTGACACCTACCAAAATCACTAATGCCTTCTCTATTGACTCTCTGAAAACATATGTTAAATTGTTCAATTCTGATGAAAACACTGCTATACTGACTGTGGCACATGACTCTCAAGCAATACATTCTATTATGATGACTATTGACCACTGCACCAAGGTAGAAGCAATTGTGGACAGTGGCTCTCAAATCCTCTCCATGGTGGCAGAGGTTGCCAGTGAACTTGGCTTGATTTACAACTTCAGCATTATCTTCAACATGCAGAGTGTGAATGGCACAGTTGACAGGTCTCTGGGTTTGGCCAAAAATGTTCCTTGCACCATTGGCAACATTACATTCTACCTCCAAATTCACATCATCTGTTCTCTCATCTATGACCTTCTTTTAGAGCACCTCTTTAATGTTTTAGCATGTTTTATTGTTTGGATGCTTACTAATAATAAGACTACTTTAACAATTAGCAACCTTAATTCTGGCTTTAGGTGCATGGTTTTCACATTCTCAAGGAGTAGAAACAAAGGACCATACAGTAAGGGGCCCCTCTTTATATGCCAATATTTGAATGAGCATTGCTACTCATTTGCCCATCCATCATTGAGAATGTGATTAGCAACAATGATGATCACAGAGATGTAGCCCTCACTCTTGGGATACGTTTATACATTGGACAATATACATATTTCAAAGACAGCCTTTCTTGATCCTGAAGTATATCCCCATTCCAGAATACAAGTGCTAATCCATTCAATAAATCCTCACCTCTTACAAACTCTGCTTTGTCATATTTGTACTTTACCACCTCACAAGCTTTTGCATCATTTGCTTTTTCCAAAATATATTTGACTACTTTGCCCAATTCCTCTTTCCCTGCCATTCTTGAATTCATCCAATCTATACTACCCTCTACTTCCAATTTCAATCCTACCTATGTCAATGCTAACACCCTAAAAAGGAAAGGAGAACAAGCCAAGAAGAAGTACAAGCCAGTAGTGTTTAAAGCTAAGCTGGTTGCTAGCAATGTCTCTGAAAAATTCAGGATAGAGAGGAAGATCCTTAGTGACTCCTTAGCTAATATGCCACCACTAAATCCTAATCCTAGCACCATTTCTGTCTATGAGACATTTTACCAAGGATAGGTGCCAACAATTCTTCAAAGATCATAACACTGAATTCCACACACAAGCAAAACTTAATGTGCTTAGCAACTTCATGGTCAAATAAAACAAAGCCTTTACCTACAATAATACAGAAAGAAGCAGTTTTAGAACTGACTTCTTTCTGCCAGTGGTAATTTCTACTATCCTCCATGTACTTTGGACTAAGCACAACAGACCCATTCTACCTGGATTAGAAGTGGAGGTGTGCTAGATCATTTGTGACAAGATCAAGGCTTGTGTCTATGAACCCTCAAATAGCACTTATTGTTTGTGTTAGTTTTGTGCACTCAAGAAAAATGGTAAACTCTATATTGTGCATAGTTTGGAACCATGAAATAGGGTCACAATTTGGCACTCTGGTGTGCTGCCATTTCCTGACCATGTGGCTGAATCCTTTGCTAGCAAGATTTGTGGCACAACTCCAGATCTTTATGTTGGCTATGATAAGCCGCTCATTCATTCCACTTCCAGAGGCTTTACTACCTTCCAAACATTATTTGGCACTCTTTGCCTAGTCACCTTTCTCATGAGTTCAAATTCTGTTCTCATCTTCCACAACAACATCACTTATATACTGCAATCTGAAACACCTAAATTTGTCTTGTGCTTCATTGATGATGTAGGCACCAAGAAATCAAAAGATTGGCAACTTATAAATGGTGCCTCTGTCAAACATCCAGATAATTCAGACATCTGCTTAGTGCTTTAGGACTTCTTCCAGCTACTCAACTGAGTACTCCATCATATGAAGTATTGTGAAGGAATTTCCTCTGGCCACAAGTTAGTCTTATATGCACCATACTTCAAGATTTCAGACTATAGTCTGCACTTCAGAAGGGTGCATATCTGATGAATCCTGCTTAGTGCTCCTGGAAAGATGGGGTCTTTATTATGATCTTCTGAAGTTCACACTTTCCTTGGAACTGTGAGTGTGCTTTGAATGCTCATACAAAACTTTGTCCATCAAGCTCATCACCTTACCTGTCTTACTTGCACAAATAAACCATTTGAGTTTGCTGTACCAATGGATGGATGATTTGAAGTGACTGGCAAAGCTAACAGACGATGAGTACACATTCTTTCTATATTATGCTACTCACTTCTTTCTAAGCAACAATTGCTTTTGGCGCCATAATAAGGATGGTGCACACAAGTTGGTAGTCAAGTAAGACCATGCTATGCATGATGAATTTGGACACCATGGTCTCTATGCAACATAGACCACTTTGCTAGAACAGTTCTGATTGCCTCAAGTATAAGCGGACATAGCTTAGTATGTTAAAACATGTCATATTTGTCAGATACAGCAGACGTGCCAGCTACTCATTCCACCAATGGTTGCCACTCCTGCACCCCTATTCAGCAAAATATATATCAACACCATGCACATATCAAAGTCAGGGCACTTCAAATACATTATACAAGGACAATGCTTGCTAGTCTACTGGCCAGAGTTCTATATGCTCCAGAGAGAGAACACAGACACCATTACTAAGTGGTTATTTATAGATGTTATCTGTTATTGAGATGTGCTAAGAAAAATAGTCAAGGAAAATGAGGCACTAATAATCAAGGTGCTAATGTACTTCACCAAGAAATACAACATTTATCACATACACATCTCAGGCTACAACAAGCGCGCCAATGGACTTCTGGAGCATTCTCACTTCAATGTATGCTAAGCACTCTTTAAAGCAGTAGATAGCAATGAAACATGGTTTTTTAGTCTGAAAGGGTGATTATTTGCAAGTGCATGGAGTGCTCACTATATTATGCAGCTACAGCACTCATTCTTTGTTACTGGCAGACATTGTGGAGGCTACTTACCTTCAATCTGCACCCAATAGTCTCTTTTTTACTACTGACCTAATTGCCAGGCATGCAATAGACTTACAAAGGTGCTAAGAGGATTTGGCACACCAATATGAGATTGAGATTGTCTTTAGCATGAGCATAAAATGTAAGGCAGTGCTAAGATTTGAAACTGACTATAGCACTACCATCAGAGACTGACTTTTAGAGAGGAGCTCTGATACTTCTGCATAACTCTAAAATAGAAACAACTCACAACAAGAAGATGTGCCTGTAGTACCTTGGCCCTTTGGTAGTTATTTCATAAAATTGAGGTGGCACCTACATCCTTTGCAAATTGGATGGCTCTACTTTAGCTTAGTATTTTTTTTCAAATTACAGTGCCAAGAGCACTTAGTGCCTAGCATCTTGCACAAACCAGCACTGATGGAGTTTTTTGCCATGATGACTTCTTGAATGTTCCTCTACAGGCTAAAAATCTTTTTATACCATACTGTTGATAAGCCCCAAGTTGTATCACAAGGAGTACTGATATAAATTCTGGCACAGGCTCATAGACTAGTGATTAGCGTGCCCTATGGTCTACCTGGTGCCCTTGTTAGGGTACCTTCCTTTTACATCCTTTTTACCTCAGCTATGCTTCACTTTTACTCATTTCCTTTGCCTTTCTTCTCAACTCATCAAGTTCCTCATTGATCGGACCATGGGAATCTACTTCCTTATTGGACATTCCTCTTTGGTTGGATGGACTCACAGCCACTACTAGCAAAATTGTTGGCATATAATTTGTGATGATGTAGCATGTGCATGACCTCTGCATGTGCTTAGATCATGTGACTAGTGCCATAATGTGACTGTGACATGTGACTATTCCATCAAAAATGTCACACATCATGGCATGTGATGTGGCATGTGACATGTGATCAGTCATATGACCTATTATCAACTATTTTCTGTTGTTTGGCAGAGTGACTCCTTAGACTTGTTCTCTTTGGATTTTCCTCTGCCAGGTTAGTATCTTACTAGCTATTTGTGACATACTTTTGATATACTTTGGATTTTCCTCTGCCAGCTATATGACTGAGCCACAGGCTCCAGAGATCGCCCATACACTGGCTGAGTTCACTTACAACAACCCCCCCATTTCACCACTGGCATGTCTCTTGTTTATTCTAATAAAGATTATAACCCCTGGCTTACTCTGTCCCTCATGAACATCTACTCTCACATAGCCCACAAAGTTGTCCAGGACCTCCAATCACTCCACCAGTTCCTCTAGGATGAAATCAACACTGCCAACAAAGCATACACCAAGCACACCAATGCTCACCACAAAGTCACCTCTAACTGGACCTTCAGGACTCTTATATGGCTTGACCAGCACAACTTGAAAACTTGGCAACCCTCATTCAAGCTTGATCACAAACTACTTGGCTCCTTTAAGGTTCTTTGGAAAGTCTCAACTCACACCTACAAGCTTGACCTACTTCCAGGACTCAAGAGCCTCCATCTCATCTTCCATGTTCACTTCTTTGGAAAGTGCACCCTGGACCTCTTCTCTAGACAGCAACCCAGCTGGCTGCTGCTCATCAAAGTTGAAGACAAATATCACTATGAAGTCAACCACATCCTTGACTCACAAGTCATCCATGGCCACCCTCACTACCTGGTTTGCTGGAAAGGCTATGGACCTGAGGATGGCACTCAAAAACCTCAGAATAATTTTGCCAGCACCCTTGCCAAGCTACAAGACTTTCACTGGCAGTACCCTAACAAGCCCTGGGACCTCCAAGACTAGTGCTTACAAACAGAATTAGTGAGCATAATCTCCACCTCTGGTTTCATTAGAAATTCAACTCTCATCAAGACTCCTATGTGTTCTCTTACATATTCTAACACTTGAATCTCACATCCCTTTTTAGAAAAAAAGCAGACAATATAGCAAGAAATGGTGTTATATATAAAAAACTATGATATATAATTTATACAAAATTCAAAAATGGTTAAACTGGGGTGGCATGAGTCTGGGAGGCATCTGCCTTATACCCTCTTGGATTGAGGTGTACACTGCTGACATGCCATTGAGGAGCACCCAGTGCTCCCTGACCCAGCCTGTAACAATTGTCAGCTAAGGAGGTAAGAATGCAGTACTACTTATGCAGGATGCCTTTTCTGTCAGGGGACTTCCATTTTTGGCACTTTACTACACTCCAGCCCACCTCTTATGCCACTCTCCAAGATCCTCAAGGCTCACTTTAGACTTCTGGAAATCTTCGAAAGTTGTTTCCTTCTTAGAAAACCCTTAAAACTTTTTGCATTCTGCATTCAAGCATTAGACAAGGTTAAGATTAGCTTGAGTCACCTATACAGTTGTTCTCATGCCTCTGTGGCTACTGATGTGCTGCACCAAGCAGTGGGGATCCTTAGACTTGTTCTCTTTAGATTTTCCTCTACTAGGTGATCAGTTACTATTGTATCATTAATTATTATGCCTAATATAACTTCAAATTTTCCTCTGCTAGTTGTGTGATTGAGCTACAACTCTTAGAGGTCACCTTATATTTCCAACAAGTTGCAGCCTTCACAAGCACCTAATCCCATTGCCAAATTGCCACCTCCTCCACCACCTGAGCCACCTCCACTGCCTGACCTTCCACTGGTGCCACCTTCACAACCCTTGCCTCTAGCTCCACCACCCTCACCTGCAGTGCCACTACTTCTGCTGCATAATCCTTTGTCACCACCAACACTGTGTTCCAATCTCTCTGCCTCTGCACCGCATCTCAGTCAGCTTCAGCTACATGCATCCCATCCTCTCCCCACACCACCTGCTTAATCATCTCCTACAAGTACCAGTGCAGCTGCGTGTTCATTGCTATCAGCCCCTACTTGACCGCCATCTGAAAAACATTTTGCAACTATGCTGTCACCAGCAAAAAGATGTGAGTCCTAGGCAGCCTCTTGCCAGGGCTAGGCTCTGATGCTGGAAATACTCACTGCTTGCTAGGCCTGGCCTCAGAGACCAGCAATGCCCACTGCTTGCCCTTGTGCAATGCCAGGGGCATCTCTCTGACCTTCCAATTGCTCCATAATGGCCCCACCCTCACCAGCACTCCTGCCTCTGCTGCCTCACTATCCTTCCCCTCTAAGATAGACGCTTCCCTCAGTAGTCTTGGCTGAAAACCCTCTAGAGCTCCTGTTCATAACCATACTCCCTTGCTCAACTGCTTCAACACTTAAGGCAACTTCCAACCCTCCTCTGCCAATATACATGCTGCCTGCTACAATCTTGACACTGAACATTGCTTGTGTTTCAACCAACATGACAAATAGATGGACAAATAACAATGCAAGCCAGCCACTGGCTCCTCAAACTTGCAGGAGTTGCTCTGGCAAGCATAGAACATGCACTGAAAAAGGTCAGTTAGGCGGAGAGGAAGGAGCAAATCACATATCGGATCCTGTGCTTGGCATCCCACCAGAGTCTGTGGATTATAAGCCTAACCCACTGCCTCAGCAAACCATTCTGCTGTCACATCAGCTTGCAGCACCCTCTATGCCACTGGGACAGGGCAAAATAGGGCTCCTACACCAGTTGAGACAACTTGGCAGGTGACACCAGAGCTAAGTGTGTTGGCCAGTGCAACACCACAATCTCTGGCTGCTGAAGAGGATACTCTTCAAAACACAACATCAGGAAGTCAGAAGCCCTGAGACAATCAACAACTCACGGTGCATCACCTTTGCATGCCAGCAATTCCAGCAATGCTCAAATGAGGCTCAGCACTCTTTGTAGGCCACTCACGCACCCATATTACTCTTGTTAGAGGGAGAAGGAGTAGGAGAAGAGAATAAAGAGGAGAATAACATGAAAAAAGGAGAGTTGAAATTTTGAGAAGTTTTTTTTTTCTCTTTTTATTGTGTATAGAGCTTCTTGATGGCTGCTAGACTTCACCTTTGATGCCAGAAGCTACACAGCCACTTGTCAGGTTTTGCTGACTATGGAGGCTCAGTCCACTGGGCAAATCCTTACGTGGCATGCACAATATCCACAAACGCAATAGTACTGTCAAGAGCATGAAGCATGTCAGACTGAGGCAGAGTTAGTGATGCAAGCAGTGGTCAAGTGAGTGATCACTGGTCATGCCAGGGTAAAAATGTGAGTGCCAAGGGTGAGAAAGGGGGCTGGTAGACAAGTGCCAGGGTAAGCATGAGTCCTAGAGATGTGAGGAGAGTAGTGAAGATGAGCACCGGTATGTGAATGAGTCCCAAGGCTGGTGAACAGATAGCTAGGGTGGGTCTTAGTGAGTTCTGGGATCAAAGGTGGGGGGGTGCAGATATCTAAGTGAGCCAAAAGGGGAAAGAGTTGAGATAAAAGAGACAAAAGGAGAAATAGAATGAGTTGAGACAAAGGTGAGAGAATAGAGAGAAGAGAAGAGACTTGAAAACTTGAGGCACAGAGAGAGAGAGAGAAGAAGCAGAGTTAGATTGAGGATAGAGATGAGTAGTGACAAGCAAAGTAAGATGATACAAGACAAGTACAAAATAAGAAATGAGACAAGTTGAAAAACAGAAACCAGAACATGCAAGACTAGAAAACAGAGAATGAAACACAAAACTGGGAACAAGGTAACGTAATATGAAGACTAGAGTACTAGATGCTACTCTACGACTTATATACTGTATGGTACATAGGCCCTGAGGCACAGGTCCAGGCCTTAGTAGTAAGTCATAGTGCTGGAGCTCAAGATAAAGCCTGGAGATTGTGCAAGGTGGCAGCGGTAATTAATGCATGTTGTGCAATGCAAAGAAAGCTCCTCAAAGGAAGGTCTTGCTTTGGAAGCACAGAGGCATGGAATGGCAGCGAGACAAGGAAGCAAGTAGGAGTGGAGCATGGCATGTGAAGGTTGGATCAATGGTGATGTGTGGTTGTGATGCATGATGGGTATCTTAGTAGTAGCTGAGGGAGGCTTCAGCATGGGCTGGAGGAGTACCAGGGGTTGTCAGTGCTTGTCACGACCCGCTACCAACCTCCGGGACTCAGCCCCAGCCCCAGGACTCCAACCCTCCCAAAACCACCCCATGACTGCCTCGGGGCCGGACCACTACCCGGCCAACTCCCCCGGCCATCACCGGCCATCACCGGCCATCGCCACCACAGCCACTGCCACTCGCGGCATTCCCCGGCCATCACCGCCATGACCGCCACATCAGCGCTGGGTCTCGGCTATCACACCACATCAGCGCTGGCACCACCTGTCACCTCTGGCCTGCGCTGAGACCCCCATCACGCATCATGATTGCGCATCACTGCTGCTGACCTCCGCATGCCACGCCCCGCTCCTGCTTCCTCCTCACTGCCCCACCACCGCATGTCTCTGCGCCTCCAGTGTGAGACCTCCGCGCCGCGCAACATGTCTTAATCTTGCCCCACCCCGCACAGCCCCCGGGTCTCACCCCAAGCCCTGGTGCCGCGACCTGCTGCTGGAACCCGGGCCTGAGCCCCGGGCTATACATACTGCGTAGTATATAAGTCGTAGAGTAGTAAATAGGTACTCTAGTCTTGATATTGCCGTAACCCGTCTTGTCTGTTGTGTTTCGTCTCTGTTTTGTTTTCTCACGCGTCCCGGTCTCAATACTTTTACTTGCTTCTTTTTCTCGTCGTACTTGTCTCATTCCGTCTCTCTGTCTCGTCTCGTCTCGTCTTGTACTTCCAATCTATTCTCGTTGTCCTCTTTTCCCTTTTCCACTCTAAGTTCTCTTGACTCTCCATTCCCGGCTCTTCTCTTTGACTTAATCGTTCCCATCTCCTGTTATCTTATCTCGACTCTTTCCCCCTTTGGTCATCCAACTTCCCCGGTTCTGTTTCCATCCCCGGAACTCACTAAGTCTCCGTGCCCAACTATCTCTTGATCCCCGGGACTCGCTCGCTCACCGGCGCTCGCTTGTCTCACCCTCTTGCACTCCTGGGACTCGCGCCAACCCCCGGCACTCGTCCTCCCTCCTCCCCGGCCCTCGTCTCACCCATTGGTGCTACCAGCACTTCTCCACGCACCACCCCCGCCCCGCTTCGGTCTCCTACACCTTGCGCTTCTCCCAGTGCTCTGTGTTTGTGTACACGGTGATTAGCTGTAAGGTGTTTGCCCAGTAGACTGAGCCCCCGTGGTCAGCGGAACCTGACAGTGCTGGTGCTGATGTGGCAGCTGCAGTTTGAAAAAGTGCTGGGATAGCCAGGGCTGGCACTGATGTGGTGGTCATGAGTGGTGATGGCAAGGAGTGCTAGGAGTGGTGTTGGCTGGTGGCGGTAATAAGCAATGATGGCCAGAGGCTGCCAAAGTGGTTGATCAGGTAGCATTCTGGGCCCAGGACAGTTGTAAAGGTTGGTTTGGAGAGGTTGGAGTCTGAAGGTCTGAGCTGAGTGCCGGAGATTGGTAGCAGATTGTGACACCACCCACAATTGCCACACATCTCAAGGGTCTCAACGCTGAAGATGAAGTGATGTCATAACCTGTTGCCTACCTCTGGTACTCAGCCCCGGCTCCAAGACTCTCACCTCCCCAAACCAGCTCTATAACATTGATAAGCCCTGGGTTGTGTCAAAAGAAGTACTGACATATTTCCTGGCACAGGCTTGTGGACTAGTGGTCAGCATGCCCTATGATCTACCTGGTGCCCTTCCAAGAGTGGGGTCAAATCCCTGGACAA
The DNA here is from genome assembly GCA_017657225.1 of Termitomyces sp. T69sscA. Lineage (NCBI taxonomy): Eukaryota > Fungi > Basidiomycota > Agaricomycetes > Agaricales > Lyophyllaceae > Termitomyces > Termitomyces sp. T69sscA. The sequence continues at coordinate 6,536 of JAGGAQ010000258.1, read as the reverse complement.
GCACTTTTAGTATTGCATTATATTCTTTTTACTTATTTTTACCTTATGTTCTTGATCTAAGGTTTCACTGACCTTATTGCTGCATCCTAGCAATTGTTATGATTCTGATGACACTGACAGTTGGTGATTTCATACCTACTTTTCAACATCTTGACATGACAGACAGCTTGATTGGTGCCGTTAGGCATTGCTAAGGTCTGATTGACATTTTTCTATATAAAAAATTGTTGGTTCTTGTTTACTTACTGAGTTCACTGCTTTGGCGACCTTTGGTTGCCAACAGCAACTTTGCTTACAACTTAGTATATATACTGTACTTATACACTGCCAATAACAAATTACCTTCACCATCCATCTCTTACACTTGGGCTTAGCATAATTTAGTCCATCCTCAGCTTACTCTATGCCAAGGCACCATTGTTAGTGCTTTGTTTTGCCACTGGAAGTATGCCAGTGTTCTAGTCTACTATGTGCAACTATGGCAGGCCTCTAGTGCTTGGCAACTATGCTAAGTACCACCTCCCCACTTCCTTACCACTGCCCTCTGCTAACTTGTCTTTTGAAACTCTGCCTGGCTTTCCTCAACTAGCAAGCCTGACACTATTTTCTTTCCACCTTGTGCTTGCCTACTTAGACACTACTTGGTACATTTTTAAGTGTCATCAGCCTATGCTGAGGCCTTCCCCTAGCTTCTACTGAGTATCCATCATGCACCACAACCATGCATCACCTTCAGACTGACCTCCACACTCCACACTTCTCCCTGCTTAACTCCTTGACTTCTCAACATTCCATGCCTTCTGTGCTTCCAAAGCAAGACCCTTCCTTTAAGAGCTTCTTTTGCATCACACAATTTATGTCAACACTTGCTGCTGCCTTGCATGATCTCTAGGCTTCATTGCAAGCCCTGGCACAACAACTTGTCACTAGGGCCCAGAACTGTGCTTTGAGGCCTACCTACTGCCCACTGTATATAAGTCATAGTGTAGTATCTGATGATTTAGTCTTGATATTGTTGCTACCTTTTGTCCATATTTCTATTTGTTCTGTCTTATGTCTTGTATCCTGCTTTCCCAGTTACAACTCTATTTCACTTTATTTTGTTTTTTACTTGTCTCATATTGTCTCGCTGTCTTGTACTCTGTCCAATCTATTCTCTGCTTGTCTCTCTCTCTGCCTCAAGTCCCCAAGTTTGTCTTTCTGTCAGGGGACTTTCATTTTTGGTCTACACTGACTTTCTCTTGAGGCACTTCACCATGCTCCAGACCTCCAGAGATCTCTCAAGATCATCTCCTTTTTAGAGAACCCCTGAAACTTCCTGCACTTTCCATTCAAGCATTTTCCAAGGTTAAGGTTAGCTCCAGTCACTTATACAGCTGTTCTCATGCTTTCACCACTCACTGATGTGCTTCATCAAGCAGTGGAGATCCTTAGACTTGTTCTCTTCAGATTTCCCTTTGCTAGGTAATTAGTTACCATTGTATCATTGATTATCATTCCTAATATAACTTCAAATTTCCCTCTGCTAGTTGTGTGACTGAGCTGCAACTCCTGGAGGTCACCCTTACACTTTTCTTCTTGTCCTGGTCTTTGTCTTATTCCATCTCTCCTGTATCTCTTGTCTTGACTCTTTTTTTTTTTGGCTTGATTAGATCTCTGTGCCCTTATCTCTGATTCTGGAACTTGCTAAGCCCCCTCTGTTCACCCTAGTTCCTTGATCTCCAGCTCTGGAACTTGACCTTGCCCTCAGCGCTTGTCTTCCAACCCTCCTTCACACTCCAACATTCACACCCTTTGCCTCAGCATGACTGGTGTTCCCCACTTGCTCACCACTCACATCTCTGATCCTGCCCCTGGTCTTACATGCCCTGTGCTCTTGACAGTACACACTGTGCATGTAAACATTGTGTTTGCCACATAAGAGTTTGCCCAGTAATATGAGCCCCTATGATCAGCAAAACCTAACACCTAGCAGACTTGGAGGATGATAATGAGAGGGTGCATGTATTCTTTGTGGAATGTCTCCTGACATAAAGTAAACCCAACTGTAAGAGTGCTTAACATCTGTGGAACTCCATCCATAGAGCTAGTGGGTGCCAGTAACAAATGAGAGTCAAGTGGGCATAGAAGCAGGCAAGATTTAGACAATGGACCAGCAGGGCTTAACTAAGTGGTCAGATGTTGCTAAAGCTTACAGTTGGTTCAGTGTGTAGGCCAGAAGAAGACTGCTATTGTTTAGCCTAAAGATATTCTATCCACAGGCTGCCTTTATATATTACATCACTGGCTATGCTGTTGCTAATACTGTTGAACTAATCAGGCCCTAGTATGTAATGGAGAATAACTAACAATAATGAATGCTGAGTAAGGTCCATGCATATAACTCATTAAGGCTGGCTACTTGAAGATGAAAGGAAATAGGGTGGACCAAGCAGTCATTCAGATGTGCTAAGAGTGGGCATATCCTCAGACTAAGATTGGAATAGAATTGAACATGGTCCAAAAACTGGTCCTCTGACACCAATCCATCTGTAAGGGTGACCTCTGGGAGTTGCAGCTTGATCACACAACTAGCAGAGGGGAATCCAAAGTTATATGAGGAATGATAATCAATGGTACAATGGTAATTAATCACCTAGCAAAAGGGCAAAAGGAAATCCAAAAAGAACAAATTTAAGGACCCCCACTACTTGGTGCAGTGCATCAGCAGGCAATTGAGGCATAAAAACAACTGTACAGGTGACCAGAGCTAACCTTAACCTTGAATAATGCTTGAAAGGTTGAAAGGAAAGTGCAGGAAGTTTTGGAGGTTTCCCAAGAAGAAAATGACCTTCAGAGATCTCTGGAGATCTTTGGAAGTCTAGACTGAGCCTCGGGAGTCTTGGAGAGAAGTGCAGGAGGTGGGCTAAAAGGTAGGAAGGTGCCTCAAGGGGAAGTCAGCATAGACCAAAAATAGAAGTTCCCTGACATCACCCCCATCCCTCTAGTGTGCAGCATCTTGACATGCAGGGTAGAAGAAGTTTTGCATCACCTGGTCCATTGGCAAGATGGGATAGATTTCTTGGATGACTTAGGGTGTGTCTAGATGTCTTTGGTAGAACTCTTTGATGAGCCCTAGTGCATGCACATTCTCTCAAGATTCTTAGGAGATATCTTCTATCTTGTAACCTTTCCACTTCATCTTGTACTGTTGTTGCCTTCAGAATAGGCAACTATCCAAGATCTCCTTCCTGGAGCCAGTGTTAGCTTGACTACATTAAATATTAGATGAAGTTGGCACATTCTTGCTGAGAGCCAGAATTGATAGGCTAGTGTGCCTATCTGCTGTTCCACTATAAAGGGTCTTAGTTGACAGTGTGAGAGCTTCTTTGACAGGCAAGTGGTGATGATGCCAGAGGCATCCAAGTATACCTGATCCTCGGGCTAGTATTTGGGTGCTAAAGTTCTTTCATAGTCATAGTATTGTGCCATGTCGTCTTATGCCCTTGCCAGAGCAGCCTTAGCTTCCTCCTATGCCACCTTCATCTAATCCACAAACTTGTTCACAGCTTTGTTCTCCAATGGCCAAGCTCAGAGCTCAAAGCCCATGTGTAGGTGATGCCCAGTGTCTAGGAAGAAGGGTGACACTTGAGTGGTCATATGAATGTGGTTATTGTACTGAAACTCAGCATCTAGAAATAGCTCATCCCAGTCATCCTGATGCTCATTGCAAAAGAGGCAGAAGTACTGCTCAAGCTCCTGATTCACCTATTTGATTTGGTCGTCTGACTGTAGATGGTAGAAATGAAGGTGTGAAGCTTTTTCACATTCAGCAGTCAGTAGAGCTCTCTGGTGAACTCTGCTACAAGCTGTGGCCTCTGGTCAGACACATAGGCATCCAAGAGGCCATGGAGCTTTCAAACATTCTTCCAGTATAGATTGGCAGCACTCAAGGCAGAGCAAGTGGTGTGGGTGGAGATGAAGTGTGCTCGCTTATCACAGAAATCCATCACTACCATGATGGTGTCATAATCATGAGCATTGAGAAGCTCTACAATGAAGTCTACAGAGGCTATGCTCCATTGTTCCATTGGGACTGGTAGTAGGTGGAGTTTTTCAGTGGGAAGGTGGTGCTGAGGCTTGGTTTAGAAACAAAGGTTACACATACTGGTGTAGAATCAAATGTACTGAGACACCTGAGGCTGTTAGGGGGCTTTTCATTCAACTTCCATTTTCAGCACTTCACTACACCCCAGCCCATCTTCTATGCCAATCCCTGGGACCCCCAGGGCCTGCTCTAGATCTCTGGAGCTCATTCTAGACCCTCAGAGATTGCCAGAGGTTGTTTCCTTTTTAGAAAACCCCCAGAACTTCCTGCACTCTCTGTTAAAGCATTATTCAAGGTTAAGGTTAGCTCTGGTCACCTGTACAGTTGTTTTCATGCCTCTGCCACCTGCTGATGCACCACACCAAAAAGTGGAGATCCTTAAACTTATTCTCTTCAGATTTCCCTTTGCTAGGGAATTAGTTACCATTGTATCATTGATTATCATTCCTAATATAACTTCAAATTTCCCTCTACTAGTTGTGTGATTGAGCTGCAACTTCCAGAGGTCCCCCTTATAGAGGCCACCAGTAGTTCTGAGACACTAGCTCCAATGTCTTCTATTAGCCCAGATGTCCAGCAATGCAAGAGTTATAGTGCTCAACAATCCTTCAGCGGAGCTCCAGGATGTTGGACACATAAATGCAATCCTAAAAAGTCAGGAGCCCATTTTGGAGGGCCTATTTATCTGCATGGACTGACTTGGCCCCCATAGTGGGTTCTGACTTCAGAGCCATGGCCATCTGAGCAACAATATTCTCATGGCAGCTGTCCTGGTTTCAACGCCAAATTTCCTAGAGGATGTCAACCTCCACTCTCTAGATGGTCAAGTACTCTATAGTCTAAATGATGAACAACTCTGGCCAGAGAAGCATGATGTTGCTGTTGTCACCTCCTCCAGTGATGTGGTCTGCTCTCCAGAACAGAGCATCAGATTTTTTCATACTTTCGCCTGGCTTGTGGTGCAGCAGAAAGTCAAAGTTGGCTAAGTAAAGTGACTACCAGGCCTATTATTTTTCTAAATATTTTACCTTATCTTCTTGATCCACCAATGATTTACCAGTATTGCTATAGCACCCTGGCAATTGTTATCATTTGATGACATTGACAGTTTGGTGATTTTATACCTACTTTTTAACATATTGACACAACAGACAGCTTGATTGGTGTGGCCAAGGTCTGTTTGATGTTTTTCTATATAAAAGATTGTTGGTTAGTTTTTACTTACTAAGTTCACCCCTTTGGCAACCTTTGGTCATCAATAGCAACTTTGCTTACTATTTACTATATATATTGTACTTATACATTGCAAATAACAGGTTACCTTCACACCCCATCTCTTACGCTTAGGCTTCAGAGCTCAATTCAGCTTAGCTTGAGTCTACCCTATGCCAAGGTGCTATCTTAGTGCTTTGTCTTGCCACTGGGAGTAGACCAATGTTCTAGCCCTATACATGCCTGGCAAGTACAACAAGTCTCTAGCACTTGGCACATATTGTCACAACCCGCTACCGACCCCCGGGACTTAGCCCCGGCCCCGGGACTCCAGTGCTCCCAAAACCACCCCCACAGTCGCCCCGGGCCCGGACCGCTACCTGGCCAACCCCCTGGCCATCACCGGCCATCACCGCCCGTCAACGCCACAGCCACTGCCACTCGCGGCACCCCCCGGCCATCACCGCCATGACCGCCACATCAGCGCCAGGTCTCAGCTATCACATCACATCAGCGCCGGCACCACCCGTCACCCCCGACCCGCGCCGAGACCCTCCATCACACATCATGATCACGCATCATTGCCGCCGACCTCCGCTCGCCACGCCCCGCTCCTGCTCCCCCCTCACAGCACCACCACCCCGTGTCTCTGCGCTTCCACTACGAGACCTTTGCGCAACATGTCTTGGCCTCGCCCCATCCCGCGCGGCCCTCAAGTCTCATCCCAAGCCCCGGCGCCGCGACCTGCTGCTGGAACCTGGGCCTGACCCCCGGGCCATATGTACTACGTAGTATATAAGGCGCAGAGTAGTAAGTAGGTACTCTAGTCTTGATATTACCGTAACCCCGTCTTGTTTGTTGTGTTCTCGTCTCTGTTCGTCTCTCTCGTGCCCCGGTTTCATTACTTACTTGCTTCTTTTCTCGTACTCGTTTTGTCTCGACTCTTTGTCTCGTCTCAACTCATCTCGTACTCTCAATCTATTCTCGTTGTCCTCTTTTCTCCTTTCTACTCTAAGTTCTCTCGACTCTTCGTTCCCGGCTCTCTCCTCTTCGACTTAATCGTTTCCATCTCCTGCTATCTTATCTCGACTCCTTCCCCTTTTGGTTATCCGACTTCCCCAACTCTGATTCTATCCCCGGGACTCGCTAAGTCCCCTCGCCTGCTTTTCTCTTGATCCCCGGGACTCGCTCGCTCCCGGCGCTCGCTCGTCTCGTTCTCTCGCCTCCCCGGGACTCG
>JAGGAQ010000257.1:0-26226 GCA_017657225.1 Termitomyces sp. T69sscA | reverse complement strand
AGTCCCGGGGGTGTAAGTGAGTGAGACAAGCGAGCGCCGGTGAGCGAGCGAGTCCCGGGGATCAAGAGAAAACTAGGTGTGGGGACTTAGTGAGTACCAGGGATAGAAGCAGAGCTGGGGAAGTTGGATAACCAAAAGGGGAAAGAGATGAGATAAGATAGCAGGAGATGGAAGTGATTAAGTTGAAGAGGAGAGAGCCAGGAACAAAGAGTCGAGAGAACTTAGAGTAGAAAGGAGAAAAGAGGACAACGAGAATAGATTAAGGGTACGAGATGAGTTGAGACGAGACAGAGAGTTGAAACAAGACGAGTACGAGAAAGAAGCAAGTAAAGTAAGGAAACCGGGGCACGCGAGAGACAAAACAGAGATGAAACACAATAGACAAGACGGGGTTACATTAATATCAAGACTAGAGTACCTACTTACTACTCTGCGCCTTATATACTACGTAGTACGTATGGCCCGGGGGTCAGGCCCGGGTTCCAGCAGCGGGTCGCAGCGCCGGGGCTTGGGATGAGACCTGGGGGCCACGCGGGATGGGGCAAGGCTAAGACATGTCATGCGGCGTGGAGGTCTCATACTGGGAGCGCAGAGACACGCAGCGGTGGTGCTGTGAGGAGGGAGCGGGAGCGGGGCGTGGCGTGCGGAGGTCAGTGGCAGTGATGCGCGATCATGATGCGTGATGGGGGGTCTTGGCATGGGCCAGGGGTGACGGGTGGTGCCAGCACTGATGTGGCGTGATAGCCGAGACCCGGCGCTGATGTGGCGGTCACGGCGGTGATGGCCGGGGGTGCTGCGAGTGGCGGTGGCTGTGGCGTTGGTGGGCGGTGATGGCCGGTGATGGCCGGGGGAGTTGGCCAGGTAGCGGTCTGGGCCCAGGGCGGTTGTGGGAGTGGTTCTGGGAGTGCTGGAGTCCTGGGGCCAGGGCTGAGTCCCAGGGGTCGGTAGCGGGTCATGACACCGGAGCTCTGCTGGAGAATTGTTGAGCAGCACCATGACTCCCACATTGCTGGACATCCAGACCAATGGAAAATGTTGGAGCTGGTGTCCCAGAACTACTGGTGGCCCCAGATGTCCTGGTACATTGGATCCTACACTAGCACATGCGACCTTTGCCTCCAGACCAAGCCTCAGCACTGCCTCCCCACTGGGCAACTCCACCCACTACTGGTCCCATCCGAACAATGAAGCGTAGCCTTGGTAGACTTCATTGTAGAACTCCCCAATGCTCATGGCTATGATGCCATCATGGTAGTGGTGGATCTTTGTGGCAAACAAGCACACTTCATCCCAACTTACACCACCTGCTCCACCATGAGCACCACAAGCCTGTACCAGAAAAATGTCTGGAAGCTCCATGGCCTCTTAGATGCCTATGTGTCAGACCAGGGCCTACAGTTTGTAGCAGAGTTCACTTGGGAACTCTACTGACTTCTCAACATGAAGCTCCACACCTCCACCGCCTACCATCCACAGTCTGATGGCCAGACAGAACGTGTGAACCAGGAACTGGAGCAGTACCTCTGCCTCTTCTGCAATGAGCAGCAGGACAACTGGGATGAGCTACTTCCAGACGCCAAGTTCCAGTACAACAACCACATTCATGCAGCCACGCAGGCATCACCCTTCCTCCTGGACATGGGACGCCACCCATGCATGGGCTTTGAGCCCCGGGCCCAGCCCTCAGAAAATGAAGCTGTGAACAAGTTCATGGACCGGATGAAGGTGGCACAGGAGGAGGCCAAGGCTGCTCTGGCAAAGGCAAAGGACAACATGGCCCAGTACTATGACCGCAGAAAAACTCCAGCGCCCAATTACCAGCCTGGAAACCAGATCTATCTGGATGCCTCCGACATCACCACCATCAAAGAAGCTCTCGCACTGGCAGCTAGGACCCTTCATGGTGGAACGACAGGTAGGCCCACTAGCCTACTGACTCTGGCTTCCAGCAGGAATGCAACAGCTTCACCCAGTATTCAATGTAGTCAAGCTAACACCGACCCTGGAGAACTCTATCCTGGGACAACGCCCAGTGCCTCCTCCACCTCTGGTGGTGGTCAACGACAATAAGGAATACAAGGTGGAAGAGATTCTGGACAGTTGCCTATTCAGAAGACGACTACAGTACAAGGTGAAGTGGAAAGGTTACAGGATTGAAGACATCTCCTGGGAGCCCTGGAAGAATGTGCATGCACCAGGACTGGTCAGAGAATTCCATCAGAGACACCCAGACATACTCTGGGCCATCCAGGGAATCTACCCCATCTCACCAGTGGACCAGGCGATCTGGAACTTCTTTTACCCCGCACATCGAGATGCCACACTCTAGGAAGGGGGTGATGTCAGGGGACTTCCATTTGTCTTCCATTTTGGGCACATCCTACGCCACTTCCCAGGACCCCCAAGGCTTGTTCTAAACCTCTGGGACTCGTTCTAGACCTCCAGAGATCTCCAGAGGTCATTTTCTTTTTAGGAAATCCCTGGAACTTCCCGCACTTCCTGTTCAAATGTTATCCAAGGTTAAGGTTAGCTCTGGTCACCTGTACAGTTGTTCCCATGCCTCTGCCACCCGCTGATGCGCCACACCAAGCAGCGGGGAATCCTTAGACTTGTTCTCTTTGGATTTTCCTCTGCTAAGTGATTAGTTACCATTGTATCATTAATTCTCATGCCTAATATAACTTTGGATTTCCCTCTGCTAGTTGTGTGATTGAGCCGCAACTCCCAGAGGTCGCCCTTACAGGGTAGCGGTCTTGGCCCAGGACAGTTGTGGGGGTGGGTTTGAGGGGCTTGGAGCTCTGGGGCTGGGCCTAAGTCCTGGGGGTCAGTAGCAGGTCATGACAGCATGCCACAGATACAAGAAACATTCCAGGAAGAAGCCTGAAGAAATTGTGGCCTTTGTGGCTGATGGGCTGCTCAAGCCCCACTTTGTAGCCTGGTACCACATTAATCAATTGCAAATTGACACCATGACACTGGAGGAGTACCTCGACAAGTTCCAAAAATTCACGTTGCCTCGCAACTGGCAGCCAAAGGTACGAGACTCAATCCTCACCTCTTTCTAAGAAGGCATGTTGTTCACAAACTGGAACGTATACATCCAAAAGTTCAGTGCTTGACTCAAAAACATGGAGTCTGAACACACCTTAACTGACTTCATGATCAAAGCTCATTTTGAATCGCACATGCCACATGCACTCTGACCTCTGCAGGAAGGTGGATGCAAGGAGGCTGAAGACCAACATGGAGCTTGCCAATTGGATCGCTGAAGTTATGGAGTTAGATGAGGAGTTAGCAGAGGATCAGGCACAGACTCAAGCGATGATAGATGCAAGCAATGCTGAGAGAGCCGGCAAGCGCAAATCCTTGGCAGAAAGAATCTTGGAGCCACCCTCCCACACCATCAGTGCCTCCTCCATCCTCCAAGAACACTGGAGCTGCCACACCACGCCTCAAGTTGTCAAAGCTTATGGACAACAAAAAGAAACTCTTTGCACCACCAAGACTCTGACATTGGCCATGGCCCTGGCAGCCAAACCAAAGACCGTTGTGGGACTCGCATATATAGAGACAACAAGTGAGGAAGATGTGAGGAATAACAATCCTGATGATTCTTACACGTATGCACCCACATCTTCATCCTCTGACCCCCCCCTCTCGGCACCTCACATGATGGTCACAATGGAGGTGATGGGACCAGCTGTTGTTTCATTCCCTCTCTCTGTCTGTGCAATGCTGGATAACGGATGCCCATCCACAGTTATTAGCGATGACCTGGTCAAGAGGCTCGGCTTATGACAATTTCAACTTCAAAAGAGGGAAGACAATCTCACATCACTCACCAAAAATGCACTCCAATGCAACAAATATGTTTGACTGGAGGCGGCTGTATGCAATGGGGCTTGGAAATCTGGAGTTTTCAGGGCAAAGATTAATGACGGTCTGCATGTACCTCTAATACTAGGAATCCCATTCCTGTCCACCAAGAATTTAGTGCTGGATGTCAAGGCAAACACTGCCGTGGACAAACACACTGGTTTTGACATTGTTAATGCCCTTCCATGTTGCTCATCCCTCTCTTTCTCACCCATCACCCAGACCAACATGAGAGCCACGACGTCAAGTGGCGCAAACCACTACAGACGCACTGCACCTCCTCACTGTGAGGACCACGCTCCACCCAAACAGATTATGGCCATGATCAGAGAAAGGATCAAGACCCTCTCCCTAGAAGACAAGCTCAGACAGAAGGACGATGGCATACGACTTGTACCAGCTCAATGCTGCACAGCACAAGTACCCAACACATGAAAAGGAGCTGTTAGTGATAGTGAAGGCCCTAAAGAAGTGGCACACAAGCTTACTGGGAACTCATTTTAAAGTCTATACAAACTATTGCACACTCAAGTACTTCCAGTCGCAGAAACAAATGTTGCAGCGACAGGCTTGCTGGGCGATTTTCCTTGTGGATTTCAACTTTGAAACCAAATACGTCTGAGGGGGAAAGAGCTCAGCAGCAGACACCTTGTTGCAAATGCCTGTGGCACCGCCAACCACAGGTCTTGCAGCCTGCGCTTATGCTTATACCCACTCCCTGCCCAAGCCTTGCATTGTGGCAGGCGGCCTTCTCAAAATTGAGACAGACAAAGGGCTCCTGGAGGAGATTGTAGCAGGCTACAAGAACGATGTGTTTGCCCAACAGGTATGCGATGAAATTGAGAAGAGCAGCATTGTGGGTGCCTGACATTTGAATGGCCTCCTATATCTAGGAAGAAGGCTGTTGATCCTCAGCAGCACTTCCATGTGCAAACTGCTCTATAATTTGGCTCACAATACGCTGAGCCATTTTGGCTTTAACAAGAGCTATATGGCTCTGGGATTCCTACTACTGGCCTCACATGAGACAAGACCTTGAGAAGGCCTACATACCGTCTTGTGTTCCCTGCCAGCAAAACAAGGACTGCACCACGAGGCCTGCAGGTCCTCTACATCCACTGCCAGTACCTGACAACAGATTCTTGGTGGTAGGAATTGATTTTATTGGTCCCTTACCAGAAGAAGGTGGCAAAGACACAATCATGATGATGACAGACCTACTCCTCAACAGACCCTTGGAACTCCAACTCTTTGACAGTAAGCCACCACCACTGGGCCTATCACTAAAACACACTCCAGTCCCATTGTACTCGCCAATGGTCTGCAGTTCCCAGTCAACCTCCTGGTCACACAGCTCCCAGAGACCACCCCCATTGTGTTAGAGCTACCCTGGCTATGCAACATCAACCCTGACATCAACTGGAGGAACCTCACCATGAAGTTCCCTGAGCCCAATGCTTCTCTCACCACCACCCACCTCCACCTCCAATCTACTAATGACCCTAGCAAGGCCAGAGTGACTGGTGCCCTGACAGCACCTCTGAACGACTCTGGCAATCTTTCTCCACCTTGACACATCCTGGGTGCACCCCTGGCCTCTTCCCCCAACATCCTCCACAACAAGTATGAAGGCTCTAACTACCCCACTCAGTGCCCTTGGATGACCCCAGACACCAACAACACAGATCAGCCCCCTAGCCCCCTTGACCCAGAAGCCCTCGACATCAAAATCATCAGCCTGGCCCCCTTCACCTGCATCATTCAAGATGGCATCCCTGCCTTCCAACTTCACATCTCCTCAGCACTCCTGGAAGAACACCTAGGCACAGACATCACTACTCCAGAACCAAAAACAGAGGAACAAATATTATACAAAGTAGTTCCTCTGGAGTATCATGAGTTTGCTGACATGTTTTCCAAAGGAAGCGCCAAGGAGCTCCCCCCACACCAGTCATATGACCACAAAATTGATCCCAAAGACAGTACCACACCCCCATTTGGCAAGATCTACAACATGTCAGAAGTCGAAGTCCATGTGCTTAAAGATTATCTCAATGACATGCTTGGTAAGGGTTTCATCTGGCCTTTGATCTCTGCCACCAGAGCTCCAGTCCTATTTGCCAAGAAGAAAGATGGTTCTCTGTGCCTTTGCATTGACTACCAGGGCCTCAACAAAGTCACCAAAAAGAACTGGTATCCACTTTCTCTCATCAGTGACCTTGTTGACCACCTCTGCAGCACCAAAGTCTACACCAAGATTGACCTCTGCTCTGGCTATAACAACATCCACATAGCCCTGGGGCATAAAAGGAAAACCACCTTCCACACCTGCTATGGCCTCTTCAAGTACCTTGTGATGCCTTTTGGTATGACCAACTCCCCCGCCACCTTTCAGTACTTCATGAATGACATCTTTCACAATATGAACGACGTTTTTGTTATTGTGTACCTGGACAACATCCTGATCTACTCAAACTCACTGGAGGAGCACCATGATTACATCTGCTGCATCCACAAACAACTTTGGGAGTACCACCTACACGCCAAACCGGAGAAGTGCTCATTTTATACCACCAAAGTCAAGTACCTTGGCATTATAGTAACTCTGGATGGTGTTTGCATGGACCCTGCTAAGGTGGAGGCCATCCTCAACTGGCCTCTGCCCCAGAACATAAAAGAGGATCACCAAACCCCTCAACTGGCTCACAAGAAAGGACACCCTGTGAAACTGGGACAGCAAGTGCCAAAGTGTATTCACCCTCCTCAAGGAAGCCTTCACCTCTGCCTCCATCCTCCACCACTTTGACCCCTCCCTCCCTATTGTTCTCGAATGCAACACCTCCAACTACACCATTGCTGGTATACTCTCACAGATTAACCCTGGCAGTGACGAGCTTCAGCCCATTGCCTTCTACACCTGCTCAATGATTCCTGCAGAGCTCAACTACGATATCTACAACAAAGAGCTCCTTGCCATCACTGAAGCCTTCAAGCAGTGGCAGTCCTACCTCAAGGGTGCTCCACATTGAATTGAAGTCTACTTGGACTACAACAACCTACAATACTTCACCACACCCAAGCAGCTCAGCTGCCACCAAGCCTGCTGGTCAGAAATCCTCTCCAAGTATGACTTCACCATCCACTACTGCCCTGGCCAACTTAGTGCCAAGCCTGATGCCCTCACTCAGAAACTGGATGTGTACCCCAAGAAGTTGTTCAAGGTAGAGCACAATGCCTTTAACCATTGAATGGTATTCCCATCCGAACATCTTCATGCCATGCTGATTATGAACAAAGAAGGTATCCTACACCAATCTGAAACGCCCCCTGGGACACCTTGTTTGCTCAGCACAACCCCCAGAACACTCCTGCAGACAAATGCCAACAATGACCACCCTTTCACCCTCTCCTCCAATGACTGACTTCTTCTCTGGGACAGACAAATCTATGCCCCAGACCACAAGAAGATTTGTCTAGACATCCTCTGCCAGCATCACAACCACAAGCTCCATGGACATTCCAGGATTTGTAAGACCCTTCAGCTCATTTCCTGGACTTACTTTTGGCCAGGCATGAAGAAGGACATCACCCAGTATATCTGGGCTTGCGAGTCGTGCCTCTGGACCAAGGTCTCCTGCCACTGCCTCTACAGTCTTCTCAAGCTGCTCTCTGTTGGTTGCCACTCCTGGTCCTCCATCTCAATGGACCACATCATCAAGCTCTCTGAGTTGGAGGGTTTTGATGCCATCCTTGTTATCGTCTGCCACCTCACCAAACAAGCCATCTTCATCTCCTGCTGCACCACTGACAACGCCTCAGAGTTTGCCAAACTCTTCCTTGAGCATGTATTCTCCAAGCATGGATTTCTGGATGACATTGTATCTGACTGCAGCCCCCTATTTGTCTCTTGGTTCTGGCAGTCTCTGTAAGGGAAACCTTTGGGAGTTGTGGCTCAATCACACAACTAGCAGAGGGAAATCCAAAGTTATATTAGACATGATAATCAATGATACAATAGTAACTAATTACCTAGCAGAGGGAAATCTGAAGAGAACAAGTCTAAGATTCCCCGCTGCTCAGTGCAGCACATCAGCAGGTGGCAGAGGCATGGGAACAACTATACAGGTGACCAGAGCTAACCTTAACCTTGGATAACGTTCAAACAGGGAGTGCAGGAAGTTCCAGGGCTTTTCTAAAAAGGAAATGACCTCTGAAGATCTCTGGAGGTCTAGAGTGAGCCCCAGGGGTCTCGGGGAGTGGCGTAGGAGGTGGGTTGGGGTGTTGTGATGTGCCAAAAATGGAAGTCAAATGGAAGTGCCCTGACATCTCTGTGAGAGGAACACTTGCCAGTCCAAGCGCTCAACCAACTGGCCCAAAAGGGTGCAATGTCCAAGCTGTTGGACATGGTGACTGGCTCTATATATAGTGTAGTGGTCCTCTTACAGTCTCTGTGTAAGGCCCTTGAAATTAAAACTAACCTCTCTACCACCTACCACCTGGAGACCGCCAGCCAGACCAAACAAGTGAACCAGACCCTGGAGCAGTATCTCTGCCTTTATGTTAACTATCTACAGAACAACTGGCATGTGGAACTGCCTCTGGTGGAGTTCACCTACAACAACACCCCTCATTCTGCCACCAGAGTGTCACCTTTCTATGCTAATAAAGGTTACAACCTCTGGCTCACCCTCTCCTTCGAGACAACCCCTTTCACGTAGCCCATGAAGTTGCTCAGGACATCCAGTCACTCCACCAGTTCCTCCAAGACAAAATCAACATTGCCAACAAAGCATATGCCAAACATGCCAATACCCACCATGAAGTCACCCCCAACTAAACCTCTGGTACTCTTGTCTGGCTTGACCAGCGCAGCTTGAAGACTTGGTGACTCTTGATCAAGCTCAATCACAAACAACTCAGCCCCTTCAAGGTTCTCTGGAAGGTCTTGACTCACGCCTACAAGCTCAACCTACCCCCAGGACTCAAGGGCCTACACCTGGTCTTCCATGTTTGCCTCCTCAAAAAGTATGCCCTGGACCCCTTCTCTGGACAGCAACCCAGCTGACCACTGCCTGTCAAAGTTGAAGACAAATACCACTACAAGGTCAACCACATCCTTGACTTCTGACTTGTTCATGGCTGCCCTCACTACCTCATTTGCTGGAAAGGCTATGGACCTGAGGACAACACCTAGGAACTCCAAAAGAACCTCGCCAGTGCCCCCACCAAGCTACAAGACTTCCACAGGCAATACCCTAACAAGTCTCAGAACCTCTGGAACTAGCGCTCACAGACAGCATTAGTGGGCATAACCTCCACCTCTGGTTTCATTAGAGATTCAACTCCTACCAAGACCCCTACATGTTTCTTTGCATACTTACTTCTCCAACTTCTCACAACTTACAAAAGATCCCCAAGCATGACAACAAGATGATTATAGACAACCTACAACTACAAATGTTACAATTAAAATGAAGAGTTCATAAAAACAGAGGACTAGGACAACTGAGAGCTTGACAACTAGTTCAGCCCCTTGTCACTCCATGTCACCTCACCTCCCCCCACTTCTAGCTCTATGATCACCATTGCTGTCTCCATCTGCACCGCCAACAATGCCAGATGGTCCTCCTGCAATGGTAGCAACTCCCCTACATTGACCACAACCAACATCCACAACCCCAGAGCAATTGCATTTTACCAGCAATGCCCTGCCAACAGCGCCCAACGCTCTCTCAGATCAATGCCTAAGCCATCAATGGGCCATCAAGGAGCAGCTGGTGCTCCTGGACCCAGCTTGCACCGGTGGTCAGTGAGGGAGGTAAGGACAGAATACCACTTATGTAAGATACCCTTTTGGCAGGACACCGCCTCCACCAGTGCCCAATCCCACCACTGAGCCACCTCCTGCTCCACCACCTGCACTGCCTCTAACCCCTTGCTGCCCTCTGATGCTGCCCTTGCAATCGCCGCCTCCAACTCTCCCACCTGTGCCCTCAGCTCCACCACCTCCACCTCCCACTTGTTCATTGCCGCCAGCACCCTATCCTGGTCCTGCTGAACCACGTCCAATTCCACCCCTGCTGCCTGCACTTTGTCCTCCTGGCCTGCCCTCTAACTTACGAGCTCCTGGATGTGCCAGCAAAGCACCACATTGGATGCCAGCAGATCTCTCTCAATGGTTGTTCTGGAACGCTCCTGCAGGCACGCTGAGACCAGCAAGAAAACATGAGCTCTGAGGGGGCCTGCCATTGCCACCTCACCCTGCAGTCTCTTGCTGAGGCCAGGTTTGGGCACAGGGGAGGCCTGCCACTTGCTGGGCCCCACCTCTAGGACCAGCAATGCCTGACGCTTGCTCTTGTTGCACGCTGGTGCAATCAGTACCTCCTCAGCTCTGCACCTGCTCTATAGTGGCCTCACCCTCACCAACACCAATGCTCCCACCCCTCCACTACCCTCCCCATCTGACTCAGAGGTCTCACCTAGAGGCTCAGACTGGACCACCACTGCACACACCTGCTGCCCCATGCCCAACTGCCTCAATATCCACTGGAGCTCCCAGCCCTGCTCTGTTGACACACAAACCACCCGCCAGAGTTGTGACACTGAGCACCACTTGTGCTTTGACCGACACACCAAACAAACCGATGAGTCCCAATGTGACCCCACCACCAGCACCTTGTACTCACAAGGATCACCCCAGCGAGCGCAAAAAAGACACTGGAAACAAGGTCAGTTGGATACAGAACAAGGCAGGCCACGTACTGGACCCTGCATGCAGCACCATGCCAATGTCAGTGGCTTGTGAGCTTGACTCACCACCTTAGTGAACTGCTTTGCAGTCATATTTGCCTGAGGGACCTGCTGATCCACTGAGATGGGACGTACAACTCCAGGCTCCAACACCAGCCAAGACAACTTGACCAACAATGCCAGAGCTGAACGAGTTGGCTAGCGTGACACCACAATCTCTGGCAGAACACATGATAGCCCCACCACCAAAGAGGACACCTCTATGCAATGGTCAGTAAACAAAGACCCAGGAAAGCATTCACTTACAGCCATGCCTGGCCTCCACATGATGACAAGCCTGGTGACACTTAAATGACACTCAGCACTCCCCATATGCCACCCAAGCACTGGCACTACTTTTGTCAGAGGGGGGAGTGTTGAAGATGACTCCAGTATGCTCTAGTTACATGAACTTATATTTTTTCCTTTTATTATATATTACTCCACCACACAACTCCATCTCAACAACTGTTTGTTATTCTTTAATCAAACCTTATTTTTGTCTTTGTATATTACTGTCATACACAAAACCCATACCTTCAGTTGTCTCATTATTCATATTGTGACTCCCAAAGATATGTTAGCTACCAACATATCTCACATTCATCTACTTACCTGTCTCTGTAGATCTGACTATTATATTTCATATCTACAGGTACAATACAGTTGTCTCGTTATTCATATCATGACTCCTGAGGATCTGACTATTATATTTCATATCTACAGGTTATAGGCCCTGTTCTGCCCATAAAGATAGAAATTTTTTCTTTGTTGCAATATTACTTACCAATACTTCTCAATGACTTGTATGGACCAAAAAAATTGCCCACACACCCACAAAATGTCTACATCCAACCCTAATGGACCACCCAGCTTCCCAGACAAGCTCCAATTCAATGGAGCAAATTTTCTCCACTTTAAAAACAGGGTCCTGATAGCAGCGCGTGTGCATGGAGCAAAGGGATACCTTGAGGGAACCATCCCATGTTCAGACCCACCCACCAATTCTGAGGCTGACAAAAAACCTCTAGGAAACGCAACAAAATCCCCTGTTGAACCTGTCAATACCAGGGAGCAAGCCATTGCCACCACCACCCCCTGGACCTCACATAACTCAACTGAGGAGGAGTGGGACTTGCGCAATGCATGGACGTTAGGACTCATAGTCTACAACTGTAAAAACCCAGTTGGACTGGGTATTAAAATGTATGGTACAGCTGCTGAGGCTTGGAACTTACTCACCAAGGCTTATGGAGTTGTCTTCAACCTTGCCACCATGGGAGCCAAAAATGCCCTTTGTGCTACTAGGTTTGCCAATGGCACAGACTTCCCTACACACATTGCTGACCTCAAAATCAAATGGAGTGAGGCCATGGAGAAAGGCATGAACATTTCAGACAGCACATTCCAATCCATTGTGATGACATCACTCTCTGAATTGTGGAACACAGTGGTGGCTAGTATGTACTCCACCAAGACCTCTATTGACTTATCTCAGGCCTCCTAATCCACTGGGAGACTGAAAATGCAAAAATTATCAGCCCTGTCTGTGACAGCACTACAGACAAACGCCAAAGCCTCTAGATACAAGCTTGTGTGTACAAATCTGAACTGTCAGTGCACAGGACACACAATTGAGAATTGCTACTGGCATGGAGGGGGTAAGGAAGGACAATTTCCCTTGAGCTTCCAGGATAGAGAACAAGCATTAGCAAAACTTGCTGCATCACAAGCAAACGACAAACCAAACCCCACTGCAAACCTGACAGACACCACCCAACCCACTGAAACACCCCAGATCTCATACGCACTAGCTGTAAGTGCCTTACTGGCCCCTGAAAACCACCATGCCCCCACACCTTCCCCTTTTTTGACGACATGCATGTCAGCTGGGGCTAGACCCACCCCAACATTTGCTGACTCAGGTGCAAGTGACCACTGCTTTGTAAATTGTGAAGCATTTGTTGAGTACATGCCATATGAAGTGCCAAGAGAGGAACTAGCCGCAGCAAAGAGTACAGCCTTCTGCATAATGAGCTAGGGCACAGTCTACAAAATCATCAATACAAGCAGAGGCAAGGCAAAACTCCTATTCAAAAATGTGCTACACACACCTGACCTATCCACAAATCTCATATCAATTGGAAAGCTCAATATGGCTGGGTTTTTAATCACCTTTGCAAAAGGAAAAGCGGTGTTTAGAGACCCTTATGGGAAGGAAGTGTTCATTGGAGAGAGTGCAAACGGCATGTACTCACTAGACATGCTTGGGGCAGCAGCTAACACCACGGCCATGGTGGTGGTGCCTCTGAAGATGCCTATTGATCTAGACAGCTGGCATTGCTGTTTTGGACATGCAGGTGTCAAGTCAATACAAACTGTGGCAAGAAAAGACTGGGTTGATGGGCTGGCCATTAAAGGTGACCCCAGTGTGAGAGGTATATGCAAGGATTGTGTGATGGGAAGCATACCTTGCAACCTTACAATGGAGAAGGTGAAGTTGAGAAGAACCCCAACAACTGCATATATATCAACCTTTGTGGACCTGCATCAACAAAATCTTTGGGTGGCGCTTTGTACATGATGCTTGCAGCCAATGGAAGCACCTTGCAACTTACAGGATGTTTCCTAACCCAAAAAAATGCTGCAACAACTCTCAAAGCATTCTCTGCATATCACACAGAGTTAGAATAACAGACTAGCAGGAAACTCCTCATGGTCCATGTTGACACAGGGTGCAAATGGCTCAATGAGAAGTGGGAAGAGTATTGCACAGAGCATGGAATAATCTTGAAACCAGTCATGCTGTATGCCCACTTGCAAAATGAGTTCATCAAGAGATGCATCCGCACCATTATTGAAGGGGTCAGGTGTTTACTTGCAGAGAGCAGGCTGCCCAAGGATATGTGGGCCAAGGCAGCTCCAACCCAAATCTACACATGCAATTGCCTACCATCATCATGCTACAAGAGTATACCTGAGCAAGCATGGACTGGTAAGAGACAGAGTGTTGCCCACCTCTGCCCCTTCAGATCAATAGTGTTTGCTGAGGAGTTAGTTAAGTCAAAACTTGACCCCAGCTCTGTCAAGTATGTGATGGTCAGGTACGCTGCAGGCATGGGGGGATACAGGCTCCTTGACTGGGCCACAAGGACCATACTTACATTGCGTGATGTGATTCTTGACAAAGGATCAGGCCATTGATCTCTCATAGTCATAGAGGAATCAGAAGACTTGCTGGCTATTGATACTCCTCCACCAACCTTGTCATCCACCTCAGGACTACTCACTCCATGACAACCTATTGTCCCCCACATATGCGGGGGTGCACCACCTCATGCACCACACACCGTGATAGCCAAGCCCGATTCAGCAACCAATCCCAACCCTGACACGATTTCAGTGGTGTTGCCCAATACCTCCACTGATGCCCTTGCTGTACCACCTCCACTCCATTGATCTAGCCACTTACAGGGCATGCCTGCTCCAGAATTACTCAAATTGTACCTTGCACAGGATGTGTACGCATTCATGGCCCTCCTTACTGTGAACAACATGGACAACAATGAGTACGTGCCAAAAACTTACACCAAGGTGATGCGCCGCCCTGATCTATGGATGCTGGCCATCAAGCAGGAGCTTAAGGTCATGGAAGAGAGGAAGGTATGGAGGTTAGTGCTGGAATCCAATGCATCAGCAGGATTGCCAATGGGTCTTTGCAAACAAGTACAATGCTGAGGGGCAGATAGTTAGGCGGAAGGCAAAGCTGGTGGCAAAGGGATACTCACAGGTTGTGGGGGAGGATTATGATGAGACCTATGCAGTGGTTGTCTGACTTGAATTACTCCACATCACGATTGCCTTGGCAGTGCTCCTGAACCTCAAGATCTGGCAAATCAACTTCATTGCTGCTTACCTGAACAGCGTCCCAGAGTTTCAAGTGTTCATGGACCTACTTCCAAGCTTTCCAGGGAGGGAGGGAAAGAAACTTGAGTTGCTGAAAACCCTGTATGGAATGATGCAGGGGGGTAGAAATTGGTATTGGACACTTGATGCTGCATACAGATCTCTTGGCTACTACACCTCACAAGCTGACCCATGCGTGCGATCAAGAAAGGTAGATGATGAACATACCACTACTGACACATTCAACAACAATGTTTTTGACACATCTATAACCTGTGAAGGTGCAGAAAAGGCGAAGCAAGAACTTGCAGAGATCTACAATGTCAAAGACCTCGGAGAACCATCATTCATCCTAGGCATGGCTATAGAGAAGGATTCAACAACAGGATTGATATTGCTCTCCCAAAAAGCCTACCTCAGGCAAGTCCTCAAACGGTTTGATATGTCTGATTGCAACCCCCACAGCACTCCACTCCCCACCAGTATCCATCTCACAGAAATGATGGCCCCACAATTTGAAGCCGATCACCATTCTATGGTGGATAAACCATACTGTAAAGCCCTCAGATCCCTTATGTGGGCACAAGTTGCAACACAACCTGATTTATCATTCACTGTAGGCCTTTTAGCATGTTTCCAGTCCAACCCTGGCCCCATGCACTGGAACGCTTTAGTCCACATGCTCGGGTATGTGAAGGGAACCTTTGACTATAAACTCACTTACTCCAAAGAGCTTGGAAACAACCTGAAGCCCATCAGATATGTGGATGCCGATTATAGAGGAGACTTAGACACACATCGGTCCACTGCAGGCTATGTATTCATGATGGCCGGAGGAGCTGTTTCATGGAGCTTGAAGCACCAAGCCACAGTTGTGCTCAGTACCACAGAAGCGGAGTATATGGCATTTACGTGCAGATCACAACAAGTGTTATGGATGTACAATTTCTTGGCTGAGATTGACATGCCTCAACTACTCCCCACCACTATCCACGCTAACAACCGCTCGTCAATAGCATTAGCTGAATCAACAAAAGGCCATGCTTGCACTAAGCACATTGACATTCATCACCACTATACCTGTGAACACATCTGAGATGGGGACATCAATATTATCTCTATTCCATCCACTGAAAACACATCTTCACTAAACCCCTCTGCCACTCCACCCATGCCTACCTCATCAGGAAACTTGGCCTCAACAAACTAGCATGATCCTGTTTGTCTGGGGGAGTGTTGAAGACAACTCCAGTATGCTCTAATTACATGAACTTATATTTTTTCCTTTTATTACATGTTACTCCACCACACAACTCCATCTCGACAACTGTTTGTTATTCTTTAATCAAACCTTATTTTTGTCTCTGTATATTTTTGTCATATACAAAACCCATACCCTCAGTTGTCTTGTTATTCATATCGTGACTCCTGAGGGTATGTGTCAGGTTCCGCTGACCTCGGGGGCTCAGTCTACTGGGCGAATCCACCTTGCGGCTATCCACCGTGTACAAACACAGAGCACCAGGAGTAGCGCGAGGCGTAGGAGACTGAAGCGGGGCGGGGAAGGGTGCGTGGAAGGGTGCCGGGGGTGCCAGTGGGCGAGACAAGTGCCGGGGAGGGGAAAGGACGAGTGCCGGGGGTTGGCGCGAGTCCCGGGGGTGCAAGAGGGCGAGACGAGCAAGCGCCGGGAGCGAGCAAGTCCTGGGGATCAAAAGAAAAGCAGACGAGGGACTTAGCGAGTCCCGGGGATAGAAGCAGAGCTGGGAGGTCGAATAGCCAAAAGGGGAAAGAGTAGAGATAAGATAGCGGGAGATGGGAATGATTAAGTCGAAAAGAAGAGAGCCAGGAATGTAGAGTCGAGAGAACTTAGAGTGGAAAAGGGGGAAGAGGACAACAAGATTAGATTTAGAGATACGAGACGAGTTGAGACGGGAGAGATAGTCGAAACGAGGCGAGTACGAGAAAAGAAGCAGTAAAGTAAGGAAACCAGGGCACGAGAGAGACTAGAACAGAGACGAACACAATAGACAAGATGGGGGTTACGTTAATATCAAGACTAGAGTATCTACTTACTACTCTGCGCCTTATATACTACGTGGTACGTATGGCCTGGGGGTCAGGCCCGGGTTCCAGCAGCGGGTCACGGCGCCGGGGCTTGGGATGAGACCTGGGGGCCGCGCGGGACGGGGTGAGGCCAAGACATGTCGCGCGGAGGTCTCACAGTGGAAGCGCAGAGACATGCGGTGGTGGTACTGTGAGGGGGGAGCGGGAGCAGGGCATGGCAAGCGGAGGTCGGCAGCAGTGATGCGCGATCATGATGCATGATGGGGGGTCTCAGCGTGGGTTGGGGGTGACGGGTGGTGCCGGCGCTGATGTGACGTGATAGCCGAGACCCGGCGCTGATGTGGCGGTCACAGCGGTGATGGCCGGGAGGTGCCGCAAGTGGCGGTGGCTGTGGCATTGACGGGCAGTGATGGCCGGTGATGGCCGGGGGAGTTGGCCGGGTAGCGGTCCAGGCCCGGGGCGGCTATGGGGGTGGTATTGGGAGCGCTGGAGTCCCGGGGCCGGGGCTAAGTCCCGGGGGTCGGTAGCGGGCCGTGACAGTATGTTAGCTACCACATATCTCACATTCATCTACTTGCCTGTCTCTGTAGATCTGACTATTATATTTCATATCTACACATACAATACAGTCATCTCGTTATTCATATCATGACTTCTGAGGATCTGACTCTTATATTTCATATCTACAGGGAGGGGTAGGTGACAAAGACAACAATAAGGACATAAAGAGTGGTTGAAAAACTGACAAAGTTTTTTTCCTTTTATTTGTGTATGGGACTTCTTGATGGCCACCAGGCTTCAATGTCACAACCCGCTACCGACCTCCAAGACTTAGGCCCGGCCCTGGGACTCCAACCCCCTCAAAACCACCCTCACAACTATTCTGGGCCTGGAGCACTACCTGGCAGACCACCTCAGCAACCCTCGGGCATCACCGTCTGTCACCACCACCAGCCACCACCACCACCGGCAACCCCCCCAGCTATCACTGCCATGACTGTCACATCAGCGCTGGCCCTGGCTATCACACCGCCTGTGACTGCCACATCAGCACCGGCGCCAGCAACACCTGGCGCTCCCCCAGCCCATGCCGAGACCCCCATCATGCATCACGATCATGCATCACTGCAGACCTGACTCCTGCATGCCACGCCCCACTTCTGCTTACCTCTTCACCGCCTTGCTGCTACATGTCTCTGCACTCCCAGAGCAAGACCTCCCATGCCATACGACATGTCTCAATCTCCGCTGCCACCTTGCACAATCCCTGGGTCTCACCCTGAGCCTCGGCGCTGCGACTCGCCACCGAGACCCGAGCTGGAGCCCTGGGGCTTACCTACTGCTCAGTATATAAGTCATAGAGTAGTCAGTAGTACTCTAGTCTTGATATTACCATACCTCTTGTATTGTTTCATTGTGTTTTGCCTCTGTCTCATAGTCTCATGCATTCTAGTCTCTGTTTTTTTTGACTCTGCTTCATTTATTATTGTACTCGACTTGTATCTCCTCCTATTCATTGTCTCCACTTGTCTCTTACTCTAATCTCATCTCTGCTTTACCCTTTCTCTCTTCATCAACCTCTAAGTTCCCTTCATCTCCTTTGTCTCCCACCTCAAGTCTCGACTTGTCCTGTTTCTACCTCCTTTATCTTATCTTGACTCTTTCCCCTCTGAGCTCATTTGATCTCCACCCTTCTCGCTTCCATCCCCAGGAATCACCAAGTCCCCGTGCTTGCCCAACTCTTTATTTGTTAATCCCCAGGACTCGCTCGCGCATTGGTGCTTGCTTGTTCCATTCTCTTGCTTCCCTGGAACTCACACTTAACCCTGGCACTTGTCTCCCACCTCTCACTGGCACTCACCCTCCCCCCAGCATTACTGGCAACCCCTCGCTCACACCTCTGGCCCCACTTTGGTCTTCTACACCTCGCGCTCATGCCAGTACTCTGCCTCTGTGAACACAGTGCTCACCACATAAGGTACTTGCCCAGTGGACTGAGCCTCCATGGTCAGCAGAACCTGACATTCAACTTTGACACCAGAAGCAGCACAGCCACCCACAACTTCCATGTGTCTCAAGGGTCTCTATGCTGAAGGGGGGGTGATGTCACAACCTGCTACCGACCTCTGGCACTTAGCCTTGGCCCTGGGACTCCAACCTCCCCAAACCAACCTCCACAACTGTCCCAGGCCCAGACCACTACCCAACCAGCCACCTCAGCCATCACTACCCATCACCGCCACCAGCCACCGCCATCCCTGGCATCTTTCCAGCCATCACTGCCCATGACCACCACATCAGCACTGGCTCTGGCTATTCCTGGTGCTTCTCCAACTGCAGCTGCCACATCAGCACTGGCACCAGCAACTCCTGGTGCTCCCCCTGGCCCGTGCCAAGGCTCTCCATCATGCATCATGACCATGCATCACCACCGGTCCGACCTTTGCATGCCATGCCCCACTTCCACTTGCCTCATCGCCATTCCATGCCTTTGCACTCCCAAAGCGAGACCTTCCTTTGAGAAACTTTCTTTGCATCACACAGCATGCATCGACCCCCACCACCACCTTGCACAATTCCCAGGCTTCATCTTGAGCCCCAGCACCACGACTCGTCACCAGGACCTGGACCTGAGCCCCAGGGCCTACATACCATACAGTATATAAGTTGTAGAGTAGCAACTAGTACTCTAGTCTTGATATTGCTGTACTTCTCGTTTCTAGTTTTGTGTTTCATCTCTATCTCTTAGTCTCACATGTCCTGGTTTCCATTTTTTGACTCTATCTCCTTCTTCATATTGTACTTGTCTCATATTGTCTTGTCTCCACTCATCTTACTCGTCTTGTACTCCCAATCTATCTCTGCTTTGTCTCTTGTCCTTTGCCTCAAGTCTCTAAGACTTGTCTCTTCTCTCTTGTCTCTCAACTTTGCCTCAACTTATTCCATTTCCCTTTCCCTCTATCTTATCTCGACTCTTTCTTTTTTTGGCTCGCTTAGATCTCCGTGCCTCCCACCTTTGATCCTGGGACTTGCTAAGTCCCCGCACTCACTCTGGCTCTCTATTCATCAGCCCCAAGACTCACTCGTGCACCGGCGCTTGTTTCCTCCTCTTCCCTCACATCCCCAGGACTCATGCCTACCCTGGCACTTGTCTTCCACCCCCCTTCCACATCCTCAGCACCTGTATCCTGCCCTGGCATGACCGATGATCCCTTGCTCTATTGCTGCTTGCATCCCTGGTCCCGCCCCAGTCTCCTATGCCCCATGCTCTCAACAGTACCACCGCATGTGTGGACATTGTGCATGCCATGTAAGTAAGGATTTGCCCAGTGGACTGAACCCCCATGGTCAGTGGAACCTGACAGGATGGAATCAGAAAAGAAAAAAAAATGCTCACACAAGCAAATTCTCCCAGAAGTCTTGTTGGTGCTGAGCCTCCCATCAATTGGTCTTGAGTTGGATAATTGTATCAGCAAAGGCAAAGAATGTTTTGACATAGCTTGAATCAGCAGCAGCTTGACAATCAAGGAGAGGAAGAATGGCAGAGGCAGAAAGAGCACCAAACAAGCCTTTCTAGTCTGCAAGGACCAGAAAATCAGCCTGGTCTGTGAAATGCTGAACAAGGGTCATAAGCAAACAAAAAGAAAGATAAGAAAAATGCACTCTACCAAAATTGTACCAAGGAATTGGGCATGGTCAGTAGGAGTCCTAGGAAAAGCCTTTGCTGTGTTGCACAGACCAATGACAGCTTGTACAAACATTGCATGCTGAAGAACCACTAGAATCACTTTATGTGAGTCCCACTTCACAGACTACTTCAGCATTCCATAGAAATCAGGTGCAGAAGGGGAAGGACAAGGAGGAGAAGTAGTAATAACAACTTGAGGCCAAACTGCCTTTTGAAGAGGCATCTTGCAAGGTGCAGTAGGGATGGTCTTTGGGGCCATAGTGAGAGTAGGCAGTTGACAAAGAAACGGTCTGGCACTTTCATTGAAAAGAGGCTCAAGGGACGACCAAAAAAGAGCAAAAAAGAAAAAGAAATTTTCTGAGTAAAAGAAAAAGACAAGGCTGAGGCAAAGGCAAAGGGCAATTACCAAGGCTACAGCTGACTGGGGGCAGTCAGTAAATAGTGCAGGGGAGGTGTTGCATCAGCCTTGTATCTGAGACCAATAAGAGTAGTACAAGAAAGTACAAAAAAGCATAGAACTCTAAACACAATGAACAAACCATCTCCTAACATCACTATTGATACGACAGTAGCAAAAGAATAAAAAAGAGAGCTAAAAACTGTAAGCCTCTGAAAAATGCTGAAAACTGTAAGCGTAAACATGCCTTGTAAAAGATAAACCGGTGAGCTCACACCAATGGTGAGAGTGACCTGGTGACAAGATGATGAAAACATCAAAAGTCAGCCTGATGACACAGGCAATTGCCAGGTGATGAGATCAATGATCCATCATGCCATCATGATCTCATAATTTCCAGACAGGTGGCTGTGCCCAGTGATGGCTGCCATCATGGATCACTAATCTGTGATGACATCAAGATCTCCATGATTGCATCACAATCTTGAGGTTGGCTAAACAAGTGGCTGTGCTCAGTGATGCCTGCCATCACAGATCATTACTCACAACCAAAGTAATTCTGTTCTTGTATCTACAACCATTACCATTATCTGTGCTCACCCACAACTCCACCCACCTTGCTAGTATGTGCATGACCCATGGAGATGGAAGGACAGAGGATGAGGGAAGGACAGAATGGCCAGGACAGGGCCAGAGGAATGGTTTTAGCCAGGAAAAGGCTGAACCATTCCTCCAGGAAGGTCTGGACATGCCAAGGCAGTGTTGGCACCTCCAGATATGCAAGAAAGCAGCGGAATCATGTGAACCATGCATGGACCAGGCACATGTCACCGAAAGGTATAAAAGGAGGGCTTATTTGGGGATGTTGGGCAAGCAAGCAGCTTGCCATGGCATGGAGTCCCCAGCGTGTGGATGTCTTAGGCCCAGGAGCTTGTGTTTGTCTTCAGTGATTACTTTGAGATAGTTTTAGTTTTATTTTGGCATTTTAAAACACACTCAATTTGATTCAACTATGCTTGAATAAGAGGAGCTCAATGCAACTTTCATGATAAGGCTATTCATAATCTAATCAGATAATCATACTGATAAGATTAAATATGCCCAATTTGCATCACTATTGATCACAGTGGCCATGAAGGGAAGGAAGGGAGAAGAGGAAGCAGGCAGGGCATGCAGAAGAGAAGGACAGACATGAGAAAAAGGGTCTATCTGCCTGGCAAGGATAAACCTTTGGCCAGGACACATCTGGACCATGCCAAGCACATGTTGGCACCCCCGAGTATGCTTTTGGAGCAACAGAATCACATAGGCCATGTGATGGTCTGTGTGTGCTGGAGAAGGTATAAAAGAAGGAGGTTCAGGGGGATTTTTAGCAAGCAATTCAACTGCCATGGCTCAGAGTCCTCAGGGAGTGGACATCTTAGGCTTAGGAGCACCAAATAGACTTTGGGTGAATAGTATTTATACTTTCCGAGACCCTCTCTGAGTGCGCACCTGAGCCAACTCAAATTGAACTTAATAAAAATAAAACATTTCATGACATTTATTAGTGTGTGCTGTGTGTAACCTAAGCCACTGTAACTAGTAAACCAGGAGTTCTATAACACTTGGGTCAAACCTGAATTTCTTTCGAATTGACTTAGTTAATATTGCAACCCCAATTTGCATCACTATTCTAACAGGATTTAACACTGTGTTGGTTATTGGGATAAAGCAAGCTCCCCATTCTGTAGGTGAGGTACTCACATACAAACATAGTTTATTTTTAATCCATAAGATTCGGGGATGGCGCTTGCCGTCGCTACGATTTAGATAATTGCTATTGATCGACTCTGTCGTGCTCTAGATAAACTCTTTGTTTGAGATTCTAGGTTGCTCTCAGAACGAGGTAGAGAGTTCATATCAGCTTAGTTAAAACAAGCATCGCATTGCATATATTCAGTTCTCTTCACTTGAATTCTCAAAACCCCCTTCAAGTATCTCCTGCACCCATACTTAACAGATGCAGACAGTTAACAAGATAATCTCCATATAATCAGAAAATTAAGGAATCTCTCACTGGACACCTGGGAATGATCATATCAGATTTTGCCTTTGGCAGACGGATCAGAGCTCAAGCTCTCAAGCTTCAAGCTTCTAAGGCCCTGCTGTACACCATGATACCATGCAGAAGGGAAGAAACATATGGCTTGAAGTGAAGAGTTGCGCACCACGTGGAAGCCCTTGATTCTTGAAGTAGGGCAATGCCAGCAGAGTCTGAGGAAGATGATCCTTCGTGAGAGCGCATAAATCAAACGGGACCCGTCGAAATCGGTCGTGTCTCTTGAGAATTGTCAATGAACGTGCTACATGTGCTTGCGAGAAAAGCGGAGGACGTGTTATCGCAAAGATTATAAGTTATGCGAGTACGTAGGAGGTTTCGGGGTTTGAAACCGGGAATAGCCATGGGGATGGTCGAAGTGTCGGGTTTCGCCTGTGGTCCTTACTTTTCAGTTCTGGCGGTTTGTCCCAAGTCCACTGTTCTTGACTCTGTAGGTCGTTCACTACATAGCTACACGCCTGCTCGTCACTCACTATATTAGGGCTGTGCATAAACCACACGTCGCATACGTCGCTCTCCACTATTAGACGCACTGGTTGGTCACTTGCCTCGACCACGGGGGTTGCAATCCAGGTGCTATCCAGCCTGAGATGGTGGCTCCAGCATATCCCAAGCCTCGGTGGAGACTGGTCGGCGCCCCTCTCTTATATGCCATATCTATCTTTGCCAGCTTGGGGGTTTTCTTAGTGCGTCATATCTATCAAGGCACAAAGTTTTCCTTCTTTCTGACTCATGACTGTCAGTTCGGTTATGACCAAGGGTATATATACTTCTTTCAAGTTCTTACGAAACTGTCGCTCAATCCCGCACCCTGAAGGGTCATGTCTGGCATCATCACCGGGCCCCACTTCATCAGCTATTTCGGCACACCGGGGCCCATAGAAATCGGAACAATGGTGTCGGTCCTTGAGATTGGGGCGTTCGGTGCGTCTCTTTGTCTTTTCCTGGTGTTCGACGTCTAAACACGTCGACAGTGACCTCGATTGCCGCAGGACGTATCGGGGATATCATCGGTCGCAAAGGCACGCTTTTCTTAGGGAGCATAGTCTTCACCCTCGGAGGCACATTCCAGACCTTTTCAACCGGTTTCACCTCGTTGGTTGTCGGTCGCATCGTGAGCGGCTTCGGAGTTGGACTTTTGTCGTGAGTCTGTTATGTCGAGGGTTTCTTTTCTGTCATTAAGAATCGACTACTGTGCCAGAACGATTGTGCCCATATACCAAAGTGAAATTTCGCCTCCCACCCATGTGAGTCGTCATGCATAGTCTATGCACCGTCGACTGACTTGAATAGAGAGGTGCGTTGGCATGTGCAGAATTCACCGGAAACGTGTTCGGATACGCATTCTCTGTGGTACGTCGCGTCAACTCAACCCTCCTTTCGCTCGCCATCTCTAACGAGTCCTAGTGGACCGATTACTTCTGCTCCTTCTTCGATTCCAATACTTCCTGGCGTCTTCCGCTATTTCTCCAATGTGTCATCGGCGCACTTCTTGCAGCAGGGTCCCTGCTCATGCCCGAAAGCCCACGGTAGCCGCGATCGGTTTCCTACTCACTCTCATTACTGATCTCTCTGGAAGGTGGCTCATTGACACCGACAAAGACGAGGAAGGACTACGCGTTTTGGCGGATTTGCATGGCGGGGACCTTAACCATCCGGCTGCCAAGGCCGAGTTCCGCGAGATCAAAGAAAAGGTCATCCATGAGGTGAGATTAGATTTGCTCGATAGGGACGAACTTTCTGACGAGTGAAGGTAGCGCGATCACGGCGAAGGACGATCCTATGTTGTGATGTGGAGACTGTATAAGCGTCGGGTCCTTCTTGCTATGTCTTCCCAAGCTTTTGCGCAACTAGTAAGATTGCTCATCCAGTTTTTCGCATTATTCTGATTCGGTATGATAGAACGGCATTAATGGTAAGGCGTACTTGGCTCGTCTACTTACAGGCTAACGCTCCCGTCACAGTGATATCATACTACGCTCGTACGTTCTTCCGCCAACACGAACACTTTGCCTTGCGACTAACTCAATCTCTAAGCTCGTGTATTTGAACGTGCGTTGTGCCCTCTGATACCCAATCTCTCCTGTTAATCTCTCGCAGAGGCTGGCTGGATCGGCCGCGAAGCTATATTAATGACCGGTGTCAATGCCCTCATATATGTTTTCAGCACAATACCGCCGTACGTACTGTTAAAACACCCCTGTCTCAGACCCTTCATCTGATTGACACACATGCCATAGATGGTATCTCGTCGACCGCTGGGGTCGTCGTCCCATCCTGTTGTCGGGCGCTGGCGTGGTACGCATAAATAGTTACTTGACAGATGCTGTTAATGACCACCCGTCTAGATGACGCTAGCGCTAGGTTCGACAGGACTATGGATATTCCTCGACCTCCCGAACACACCGAAGGCAGTCGTTGTCTCTGTTATAATCTACAACGCGGCTTTCGGGTATAGGTACGTCGGGGACTTGTACTCATTCGAACCGAGAAGTTGATGTTGTTTGCGCTTCAGCTGGGGTCCAATACCTTGGCTATATCCACCGGAGGTAGAGCTTTCTACGCTTTATTTCGCGAATTTCGCTGATGCAGAGTTGCAGATCATGCCGCTCACCGTCCGCGCGAAGGGCGTTTCGTTGTCGACGTGTACCAACTGGGCCTTCAACTATCTCGTGGGCGCTGCGACACCCTGGCTCCAAGACGTGATACACTGGCGATTGTATTTCATACACGCCTTCTTTTGCGTGTGTAGTTTCTTGCTAGGTGAGCCTTGTATCACTGCGAGCGAGCTATGGTTAATATCATCAAACAGTGTACTTTTGTTAGTGTCGACCGACGTCCTACCTCAGCAATCTGCTCATTTTTGCCCAGTTTATCCAGAAACAAAAGGGGTGCCCCTCGAAGACATGGATGCCGTCTTCGGAGAAGGTACTCCTTGCATCTCTCGGCTCTCCGTTTAAAGCTCACTTTCACTTTTAGGACATGACAAGGTGTTCGTCGAAAGGAGGACTTCCTATGACCACGAGCACACACCATTCATGTCCCACCCGCCACGGACGCCCAACTCGTATCCCCCAAAGCCGAGCCCCTCGCGTGTGCGCAGCGCACCGGGCGGCAGGCTGCTCGGCCGGCTCTTCAGGCCGCGCTCTCCGTACCATCCGATTGAGAACGACGAGAGCGAAGAGCTGATGGCGTTGAATGGGGAAGCGAACGATGTTAATGTTGATAAACCTTGGGAGGCGTCACGCATAGACCGGACTCGGGATTAGCTGGCGTTGTAATTTATGTATTATCACTTTGTAATTTCTCTGCATTCGGAGTCGTCAAAATGGATTGAGCAAGATGTGATGGGGGGTTGCTCAGGGTTAATTCGGGCAACTAGCCAGATCACCGTTCGTGCCTTAC
>JAGGAQ010000256.1:0-26257 GCA_017657225.1 Termitomyces sp. T69sscA | reverse complement strand
TGATGTGATGTGATAGCCAAGACCCGGCGCTGATGTGGCGGTCACGGCGGTGATGGCCGGGAGGTGCCGCGAGTGGCGGTGGCTGTGGCGTTGACGGGCGGTGATGGCCGGTGATGGCCGGGGGAGTTGGCTGGGTAGCGGTCCGGGCCCGGGGTGGCTGTGGGGGTGGTTTTGGGAGCGCTGGAGTCCCGGGGCCGGGGCTGAGTCCTGGGGGTCGGTAGCGGGTCGTGACAGGGGCTGCCAAGGTGGCTGGTCAGGTAATGGTCTAAGTCCAAGACGGTCGTGGAGGTTGGTTGAGGAGGTTGAAGTCCCAGGGCCAGGGCTAAGTGCCAGAGGTTGATAGTGAGTCGTGATATTGACCACTATATGGCATTGCTCTGCTTTGACCTCAACAGCCCAGTACTATCAAAGTGGCAGGCATTTGCACAGGAGTTCTTGACTAAGTTTGGCATGTTTGAAACTGTAGCGGAGGCCAAAGAGAATCTCTTCAATCTTCAGATGCGCAATAATGAAAGATTCACCACCTTCATCATCTGCTTGGAGCAGGAGGCCTACAAGACCAGCTAGACCCTCTGGTTTGCTCTTTGCTGCACCTTTCCCAAATGCATCAAGGATGTCCTTTACCTTGCCTCCAAGCAGCCTAACTATGACAAATACAAGGCCTTGGTTACCCAGATTGACCAATGGTATTGGGAGGACCGCAGCAAGTACTCAGCACTCTGAGTGCCCTAAAACTCCTTTGGAAACTCCAACTAGCAGACCAGGGCCACCACTGGCAACTGGACCTTTGGTGCTGCACTGCCTCCCAATACTGCTGCATGACTGTCTCCTAGACAAGGATCCACCAACGCTAATTGACCTCCAGGCCCTTGCCTTCCAGCACAACTCAACACCGCCAACACCTATGAAACTCTGGATTCCAACCAACCTCATAACAATGTGTCCCAGGACTCCCACAACACCCCAGACTTCACAGACAATGAGGAGGCCCTGTATGCTAGTAGGCTTCAAAATTGGCCATGGATTGACATGCTAAAGGAGATGCAGGAGCGGCAACGGCACAAGGGAGCATGTATCTTGT
This sequence comes from Termitomyces sp. T69sscA, assembly GCA_017657225.1. Taxonomy (NCBI): domain Eukaryota; kingdom Fungi; phylum Basidiomycota; class Agaricomycetes; order Agaricales; family Lyophyllaceae; genus Termitomyces; species Termitomyces sp. T69sscA. Next base: position 25,176 of record JAGGAQ010000256.1, on the reverse strand, counting down.
GTGGTGAGCAAGGTCATTTTATCAATAAATGCTCTAAATGCCAGGCTATGGGACAAGCTGTCTGGATTATCAACAGCAAAGACTGCAACTTCCAGTTTATGAGAAACAATCCAGCAGTTTAAATCCAGAAGATGCACTAAATTGTGGACTGGACTTCAATGTCTTCTCTGCCTTGGCTACACATCTCTGCATAACGGCTCTATCCCTGAACAACCTCTTGGCTCTTCTCCCCTCCCAATCCTCCTAGACTCTGCTTCTTCACACCACTCTCCCTTCTTCCTCTGCTCCTATCAACACTCTGGTTGACAGTGGTGTCACCAACAATTTCATTGACAAGTCTTTGGCGGCACTCGCTGCAACACCCCAGAGACTACCCATCTCCATCCACCTCACACTCTTTGATGGCAGCTCCATCACCACCAGTGACATCACTCACTACATGCAGACCACCCTCACCTTTGCCAATGGTCAGTGGCAAGACCTCCAGTTGCTCATGATCTGTCTGCATGCCTCCATCCCCCTCATCCTGGGCTTCCTCTGGCTTTGCACCACCAATCCACACATTGACTGGCAGCAATTCACCCTTCACTTTAACCAGCAAATCCAAGATAGCCTGGAGCCCATCCTCTTTGATATCACCACCTCAGTCAGTGCCACCAACCACTCACACACTCTCTTGCAGCTCTGCCCAAAGTCTGCCCAGTTGTTTGTCATTGATGCCTGACTCAGCAACTCCCCAAAAGTATTCACCACCCTCATTGACAGTGGGGCCACCAGCATATTTGTTAGTGACTAGCTTGACCTCAACCATGACCCTCTCTTGACAGACCGCTAGAACTACAGTTATTTGATGGTAAGCCCACCACCACTGGGCCTATCACTAAATCACACACTAGTTCCATTGTACTCAACAATGATCTATGGTTTCTGGTCAGTCTCTTGAGTACACAACTCCCAGAAGCCACCCCTATCATGTTAAGTCTACTCTGGCTATGTGATGTCAACCCTGACATTAACTGGAGGGACCTTACCATGAAGTTTCCTGGCACCAGTGCTTGTTTTGCCGCTGTCCACCTTCACCTCCAACCTACTGATGACTCCATTGAGGCTGGAGCTACTGACACCACAACAGCACTCTCAGATGACTCAGGCAACTCCCTTCTACTTCAACCTACCCTGGGTGCACCCTTGGCCTTTCCTTCTAACATTCCTTGCAAAAAGTACAAAGGCCTCAACTACCCTGCCCAGTGCCCTTGGACGACCTTGGACACTAATAACACAGATCAAACAGCCAGCCCCCTTGACTCAGAAGCCCTTGACATCAAAATCATTGGCCTTGCCCTCTTTGCTCACATCCTCTAAGACAGCACCTCCACCTTTCAATTCCAAATCACCCCAGTGCTCCTAGAAGAACACTTGGGCACTGACACCACCACCCCAGAACCCAAAACAGTGAAGTAGATCCTATGTAAAGTAGTTCCTCCAGAGTATCATGAATTTGCTGACATGTTCTCTGAAGGAAGTGCAAGGAGCCCCTTCCACACCAGTCATATGACCACAAAATTGATCTCAAAGATGGTACTGCACCCCCATTTGGCAAGATCTACAATATGTCAGAAGTTGAACTCTGTGCCCTCAAAGATTATCTTGATGACATGCTTGGTAAGAGCTTCATCTGGATGGTTCTCTATGCCTTTGCATTGACTACTAGGGCCTCAACAAAGTCACTAAAAAGAACCAGTATCCCCTCCCCCTCATTGGTGACCTTGTTTCTTGGTGGTGATGAGCTCTAGCTAGTTGCATTTTACACTCACTTAGTGGTCTCTGCAGAGCTCAACTACAACATCTATTACAAGGAGCTCCTCACCATCATTGAAGCCTTCAAAGAATGGCAGGCCTACCTCAAAGGCGCACCTCACCAAATTCACATCTACTCCAACCACAACAGCCTCCAGTACTTCATCACCATCAAACAGCTCAGCCATCATCAAGCTCACTGGTCAGAAATTCTCTCTGAGTATGACTTCACCATTCACTACCACCCCAGCCAACTTGGTGCCAAGCCTAACACCTTCACCCAGAGACCAGACATGTACCCCAAGAAGTTGTTTGAAGTGGAATGCAACACTTTCAACCATTGAGTGGTAAGCCCACCTGAACATCTTCATGCCATGCTGATTATGAATGAAGAAGGTATCCTACACCAAATTCACAACACCCTCCAGGACACCTTCTTCACTCAGCACAACCTCTGGAGCAACCTTGCAGATGATGCTGACACTGACCACCCCTTCACACTCTCCCTCAATGACTGACTACTTTTCCAGGATGGACAAATCTATGCCCTGAACCACAAGACAATTTGCCTGGACATCCTCTGTCAGCACTATGACCACAAGCTCCACAGACATCTCAGGATTTGTAAAACTCTTCAGCTCATCTCCTAGACTTACTTTTGGCCAGGCATGAAGAAGAACGTCACCTGGTATGTCCAGGCTTGCAAATTGTGTCTTCAGGCCAAGGTTCCCTGCCACTGCCCCTACAGTCTCCTCAAACCTCTTCCCATCAGTCACCACCCCTGGTCCTCCGTCTTGATGTACCACATTGTCAAGCTTCCTGAGTCAAAGGGCTTCAATGCAATCCTTGTCATTGTCTGCTGCCTCACTAAGCAAGCCATCTTCATCCCCTGCCACACCACTAACAATGCCCCAGAGTTTGCCAAATTATTCTTCAAGCATGTATCTTCCAAACACAAACTCCCAGACAACATTCAGTCTTTCTGTAAGGCCCTTGAAATAAAGACTAACCTCTCCATTGCCTACCACTTGAAGGCTAACGGCCAGATCAAACAAGTGAACCAGACTCTGGAACAGTATCTCCACCTCTATGCTAACTACCTACAGAACAACTGGCACACTGAACTGCCCTTGGCAGGGTTCACCTATAACAACACTCCACATTCCACCACTGGCATGTCTCCTTTTTATGCTAATAAAGGTTATAACCCCCAGCTCACCCTTTTCCTCAGGGACATCCCCTCCTACGTAGCCCACAAAGTTGCCCAGGACCTCCAGTCACTCCACCATTTTAAACCTGGCATCCTTACTCTACCTAAATCTGCTCAAGACCATGCCTTTATTTACAGAGGCAACAGATGGACCTGTCCACTATGCAGACACTATGCAGGGTAGCGCGCTAGCGCATAGTATCCCTATCCAGAGTGGGCAGCCTAAACAAGGGGCTAGACAAGGACAGAACACATTGTCAGAGCATACAACACAACGCCATGGAGTGGGCTCAGCAACAGTGATGGAACAAGCTGAAGAAGAGGTGCTTTTAGTGCCCCCAATGATGGAGAAGCCAGGAGGGAGTGGCCAGGAGCCATAGGTGAGGCACAAAAGCCCCGGGAAAGTTTTGGGCTTAGAGCCTGAACTGGACTCCTCTAACAAGGAAGAGGATAGAAGGCTGCTATTAACCTTGTTGGTCCAGCTGCAGCTGGTACTGGACTGTTTTCCAATGGTCACCAAAGAATTGATGCAAATGTGTCTACAGCTTTATGTGGTAAAGCATCTACAGTTACTGGCTGATAGAGCCAGCATGTACCTAGGCATGATTCAATGGAATATATCAAACTTTTTACTCATATATTTGAGCTTGAGCTCAATGAGTATATCAAGTGCAAGGCAGCTCAAGGGATCACAACATCAATAGCCACACTGGCTGAGTCTGTGGATTATGATGCAGTATTTCATAAACATGCCCCAAACATCATGGAAGCAATGAATATTCTGAATGCACCTAGACAGGCAAACAAGTCCCAGCAGGACTACAAGAAATGTCAAAGTGCCACATGACAGCAAGTTAATCTTAGTGGAATGCCTTGTTGAGCATTGTCAGAAGTAGAGACAGCTACATCTAATCCTGCAGGTGAGGATGAGGCAGAGGAACTGCCTGAGATGAGGACACCTCATTGATGTGTCACTATCAAGAAAGAGGCATGCACCAAGAGCATGCCAGATGACTCAATGGCACCACAACATGTTACAGGATGAGTCTATCTAGCGGACAACTGGAACAAGCACATTAATTATCAATGCATCTTCTGCAATCAAGATTTGTTGAAACAAAGTGAGTTGTTAATAGATGACTAATGTGAAGTCTTTAAAGAGTGTGAAGGTGCCATGCCAATTGATGATATGAGGTGACAATTTGTTGTGAGAACTAGAGAACTGAACACAGATCTGGACAATGAAAGTAGTGATAATGACCATCACAGTGATCATGGACATGGTCATTGTGGTAACAACCAGAATCAACAAGATCATTGAGACAATTATAGACCTCCTAGTTGTCAACCAGAAGCACTAGTGCCTTGGGCTCCACAAGTGCCAGGTTTCAAATGCAGAACAGAGGAGCCCCTGTATCTAGCCATCAGGGCATGGTCAATGCTCTCATCTCATGATTTGTGGGCCAGCATGCCAGGGATAAATGAAGCGGTCAAGATCCATATAAATCATATGCATGAACACCTTAATTGTCTAGTCAATGACTCACTTGAAGTCAGGTTCAAGTTTCCTGATGGGGTCAAGCCTTGTTGGAGGGCACAAGTTTTCCCAGTTGAAAGATTGGGCCATGGATGTCTGTTACCATCTAGCAGCATGCTGCTATGGTGGAGATGACATGGACCAGGACACATTTTCATGCTCCATGAATTCATAAATGGAGAGGCACGAAACTGGTTCTGCAGACATGTCCTGCATATGAATTGGGACAAGCATGATTAGTCCTTCAAGGAGGTTTTAATCGGCCTATATAACCAATTTGTAAATGCTGCAACTATGCAGAAGGCTTGTGAAGCCTTTAGAACCACAGTATATGATGCCCAAACAGGTGTCCAGACCTTCTATGATGACCTGGTGGGTCATACTCAGAATATGGCTGTCTATTCAGACAAATTCACTATCCAGGAAACATTCCTTAATGAAGCTGAGATGCATTGTGCACTGATACATGATGATAACCTGTCATTAGAAGTCAATACTGTGACTGAGTTTCTAGCATATGCTATATGCTACAAGCAGTCTACATGGACTGAAACACACTATGATCAGTGCAGTCTACGTTGTGTAAAGGAGAATTGTCAACCTGCAAAGGTTGGAACCTTCTTAGTGAAGCGGTCCAAGATGGAACAGATTTGCAATCCATGGTTTGTAGTTTGATGAACAGTGCCAGTAGGCTATAGGCCCAGAACAGAATTAGCTGGTAATGTACCAGCTAAGGAACTCTAGTATGGGACTGGAGTTGGCCAATCTGGACCAAAGGCAATGCAGAACACCCACTAAAGGTGGGTCCTGGTAAGGCCACATTTGGTGATGGTGATGTAGGATACAAACTTGGTGGAGGTGCACAATGGTGCTAAAACTGTGGCCAGCTGGGCCACTTATCTAAGGAGTGCACAGTGTCAAGAGCACAAGTATGAGCAGCCTATATGGTAGCAGTGGAGAGCAATGCTGATGGTGATGTTGCTAAGGAGCCTGAAAAGCTTGTTGAAGATGAGGAAGCTCCTCAAAATGTGGAGGAGAAATCTGCAGTTGATGATGCTAAAAGCATCTAAATTGACAGCAACAAATACATTGCACAGAAAAGCATCATGATGGTTGCAACTAACTAAAAGGTTACAGGAGTGCAACAGTGGAGGACGTTGGCAAGAAGTTGGCTCCAGTGGCCAGCCTACACCCAAATTTGCTGGCAATACTGATGTTGGAGGAAGAGTTCCCAAGGAACTCTGGAAAAGGGGGAAGGGCTGAACCAGCCCATTGCAGCAGGTAGAAAAGCTGTGAAGAAGCCTGATAAGGTCTATCCACTTAATAATACTTACACAAAGCAAGTGGTTTTAGAATTGTTGGAGTGTCAACTGACAACTTCCAGAGTGAAGGTGGAGGACCTCATAATGGACAAGGTCCAGGAGAGGAGGAGCTGGCAAAGTGCCATGAGTGTGGCAGGAACGATGGAGAGTGTACAATCCTTTTGAGATTGACCAGTACCACCACCAAACATGCAATGGGCCTACAACCCATGCATGCCATTTGAGTGGAATGAGATGGTAGCTTCCATGGTGGCACACAGGTGGGCTGGGGTGTGTTGACCCACAGGGAAAGTGTATTGTTAACCTTACATTGACAAAATATCAAAACCTTCAGATGTACTCTTCAATGGTATCTCATTCAAAGTGAGAAGTGTGCAGTATCAAAGCCTCCACTGAGGCTGAGGATGGGAGACACTGGGAAAGCAAACTTGCATGCACTCAGAGAACAATTCAAACCTAAGGTTCAACCACACCAGAAGCATGTGGACAAAGGGAAACAAAAGGCTCATAGCCTATTAGATGAGGACATCCTGTGACTGCACCAGCAATGGCAGTCAGAGTTTGTAGATATTATCAATGGAACAAAAGAGGAACTTCCTCCATGGAGGGAAGTAAATCATGAGATAAATCTCATAGAGAAGACAAAGCAGTACAAGTACCATTTGCCTCACTGTCCATGAGCACTTCATGAGCAGCTTTGTGAAAAAACAAATCAATATATAAATGCAAAGTGGTGGGAACCACAACCAGCAGTGCAAACTGCACCATTACTGTGAGCAACACTTATGTGTTGTGTTTGAACAACTGCATGAAGCAAGCTTGTATCTCAAATGGAAGAAGTGCAAGTTGTATGCACAAAGTATCAACTGCTTAGAGCATGTCATAGACACACAGGGTATTCACTCAGATTTGAACAAACTTGATCATATTCAAGAGTGGCAAACACCATGTAACTACAATGATATCCAATGTTTTGTTGGACTCATTAACTACATTGGTGACTTCTTATCAGACATAACTGCATATACTGGCCCTCTCATGGCCATGACCCAGAACTGATCCCTGTTTCATTGGCAACTGTTGCATCAGTGGTGCTTCAAGATGATAAAACAAATCTGTGCTAAGATTCCAATTATTTGTTGAATCAATCCATGCCTCAATGAGCCTATATGGCTCATCTGCGGTGCCTTGAAGATGAGCATAGGAGCCATGTTTTGCCAAGGAAAGATTTAGCAGACCTGCAAACCTGCAAGGTTTATGTTGCACAAGTTCACAACTGCACAACAGAATTATGCAGTACATGAGTTAGAGACACTTGCTATCTTGGAAGCCCTCCTAAAATGGGAGGATAAATTAGTGGGCTACAAGATCCATATCATTACAGATCATAAAGCTCTAGAGTTTTTTAAACCTCAAGTGCACTTGTCACTGCAACAGCATTGATGGATCAATTATATGTCATGCTACCAGTTTGACATAACCTATTGTCAAAGAAGATCTCAATAAGGTTGTGAACTGCTTGTCACAATATTTTGAGAGTGATATCCATGAGGACATTCATGATGTCCATGATTTTGTCCAAGCAAACAAACAGATAGACTCAGAGGGTGAAGACTTGCCCTTACAGGAGATAGTGGAACATCACATGGAAATACAAGCTATCCAGGCTCACAAACTGTGCTGTAGCAAACAGCTCAAGGAGCAACTAGAACTCCAAGATCTCCAAGCTCAAGGTCTTGCTGATGTGTAGCTAGCCATTATGCAGCCAGTAGTAGAGTTATTGGCTAACAACAACAATCCAACAGTGGAACAGGCACTAGGTACTGCTATCCTAGTTCTGAAACTGCTGATTTTGAAGACACACAACTGTGCACATGTATCTTGAAAGGATACTCCTAAAACAAACTCTTTGTTGAGATACTCAACAACCCAAAGGAGCACCCATGCTTCATAACTGAGTGGCAACTCATTTACCTGATGAGACCTGCAGAATCAAAGGTGTTGTGCATTCTGAGGAATAGATCATGAATCACAATGATCCTGAAACAAGCCCATCACATTGTTGGGTATTTTGGATACTAGAAGACGCTTGAATATGTGTGTCAGTTGTACTGGTGGCCGCAGATGGCCAAGGAGATAAATCAATTTTGTGCGACATGCAAAGCATGTCAACATTTGAAGGCATAAAACTAAAAGCTAGCTGAAAAGCTACACTCACTTCCCATCCCAGTGAAACCCCAGGACTTGATTGGCATGGACTTTGTTGGACCATTTCCTGAATCATGTGGCTTCAACTACTTATGGATAGTGATATGCCACATGACCAGTATGGTCCACCTGATTCTAGTTAATACAACAACAAAGGCATTGGAATTATCATGGATCTATTTCAAGGAGATAGTACACCTACATGGCCTACCTAGCTTGATTGTTAGTGATTGAGACTCTAAGTTCACTTCCAAATGGTGGAAGGAGCTACATAAGCTATTTGGAGTGAAGTTGCTCATGTCAACCTCATTCCATCCAGCATGTGGAGGCCAGATTCTGTATAGCCTTGTTGCCCATGGATAACTCTGATGGCTAACCAGTTGTACTTATTTGGCCATGTGGTTTTGTTGACCACAGCAATCTCCATTGTCACATGTTATGTAGTTGAGGGTTTGCAATTGTTTGTCTGCCTAGCAGACTTTAGGGAGTTTTTTTTCTCTGAGCTCTTTGTTGTGACATGTTGTGGATGTGTAGACTAAGAGTGGAAAATGGCCTTGCAGAGCCCACCTAGATCTGGACAGAGCTCACAGAGCTCTGGAAAGAAGAGGAGACCTGCACAAGGTCAAAATTATATGCAACTACTATAACAACAACCAATGAGATTGCAGCAGTATGCAGCCATGGCCTACCTAGACCATAAAGAGCCACTTCTGTACTAGATGCCCATCTATTTGCAGATGGATGTGGATAAAGAGGAGTGCTATGAGCGCCAAGTCGAGGAAATACACCATGAGCATGTGCATCAGCCAGAGCCAAGCCAGGCTTAGGCACTGGTGCAGTCATATGCGTGTGTAGTGGTGCACCCACCACTGGAGGGGTATGTGCCACAAGCGCAAATGAGAATGGGGACAGAGATGCTGTTGTGCTGTTTAGACAGCCAGTGCTTGCAACAGCTATATTCTTGCAAGATGACCTTGCAATTATTGTCATAGAGGGACTGCTCAATCAAATCAAGCTCAGGAAGCAGCACATCACGGTGCTGGAGCAGATAGATTGTGCTGCAAAGCGCAAGCTTCTGTCTTACAAGGGAGCAAGTGTGGAGCCCAAACAGGCTAGACCACAACCACTGTGTCCAGTCAAAGTTGCTCAGGCAGCAGTGCCTGACACAGTTTGTGTGGTGCCTGCAGTAGCCTCAATACCCCCATTGATGCCTGCATGACCTACAGCTGCATCAGTCACACAGCCTGCACACACTGTTGCTCAGGCACTAGAGGTGCCCTTAGCTGAAGTTTTGCTGGAGCAGCAAGACGAATGAGGTCCTGCTATCCTAGAATGAGATGGAGTTGATGGAAACAAGTGTGCCAAGGAGTTTACTCACCTCAAGGGTAGCAGGTCCCTCAACTCAGGGACTTGCAGCATCAGCATATGCCCTGGAAGTACTGGGGCCTCAAAAATCTCATTAGGGGCGCAAGCCGCTCCTTGATACAACCAAGGTGGAAGTCATGGACTTCCCTGCAAATGTGCCAGCATGGGCAGAGCCTGTGCAACTTCTCTTCATGCACACAATCATGGTGCCTGTGCTGCCAGTGCAGTTTGAGGTGGTCAAGCTGACCACTGACCCATGCATGCCTGCACAATATGATGGGCTGGTGGCTGAGGCAGCCAAAATCACTGCTGCTAGCAAAGGAAAGCAGCAGGTCATCTTGACAGAGGAGGATAAGAGGAGGAGGAGGGCAAGACCTTTGCACAGTGCTTCCAGCATGTACAATGCAACAAGAAGCTTGCCAAAAAGAAGGCAAATAAGGCACAAGCAGCAGCCACCCTAGTTCATAGGATGCAGAACAATTTTTTTGGACAAATCCCCAACAGATTGGGGGTGAAGATATGGGGGCCACTACAAGTTGAGCGGCTCAACTTGTGCTTCCATGGGGCCCTAGGGTCCTGCTTTTACTATTTGTATCAGACAAATACTGTTTTTGTCAGCACTGATGCTAATCATGTGGCTGCCTATGAATTCAGCGCCAGTCAAGCAGTGGACACGCCATGTACTATAGTACTCTCCTATGTTGATATTGATCTGCTGGATCCTCCTCACTTGGCATTTCCTTATAGAGAGGCCCTCTATGAGAATATTTGAGGTGCAGTGAGCCAAGCAGAGCCAGACAATGGACATGAGGGCAAGTTTGCCTGTCCTAACCCAGAGTCTCCAGACAAGACCAACTATACAGGTAGGTGATAGGATTTATGCAGCTGCTCTACTACTCCCACCAACTGCAAAAGAAATTAGAGTCAGTCAGACTACTTTTCAGCACCTGGCTCAGGCATTTGCTGCCAACTCTGCATCAAAGTTGTTTTGGGATGCTGTTCCTCATCACCTCCAGGACTTTGAGGATGTGTTCTCCAAGGCTTCTTTTAACTCACTCCCTGAGCACAAGCAATGAAATTGTGCAATTGAGCTCCTTCCAGATGCACAACCATCCTGTTGCAAAGTATACCTCCTGGTCCCCTAGGAGCAGGATGAACTGGATGCATTCTTGCAGGAGAACCTAGACTCTGGTAGGATATGCCTCCCAGTCCCCAATGGCCTCTTCAGTCTTCATCATCAAGAAGAAGGATGGATCTCTTTGTCTGATTCAGGGTTATTGAGTCTTAAATGTGATGACAGTGAAGAATTGCTACTCCTTACCTCTCATGTTCAAGCTTGTGAACAACCTCTGAAGTGCATGCTGCTTTACAAAGTTAAATGTCTGCTAGGGCTACAATAATGTGTCCATCAAGGAAGGAGACAAGTGGAAGGCAGTGTTTCAAACTAATTGCAAACTCTTTGAACCTCTGGTGATGTTTTTTGGCCTCACTAATAGCCCAGCCATATTCCAAACAATCATGAACAACATCTTCCATGACCTTATTACAGAAGATGTTGTTTGTGTATATCTTCCTAAGACCTCAGAAGAACATCAATGAGTCATACATATTGTACTGGAACACATTTGCCAACATCAACTCTATCTTAAGCCTGAGAAGTCAAAATTTGAGCAGACTAAGGTTGAATACCTGGGACTGATCTTTCATGGAATGGAAATGATGGACCCAGTCAAAGTGGCTGGTGTGGCAGAGTGGCTAGCACCAAAGAACAAGAAGGAAGTGCAAGCCTTTCTTCACCAATTTCTGTTGGAGGTTCATCCAGGACTTCTCTCACCATGCTCAACCCCTCTTTGATTTCACTTGAAAGGACATTCTGTGGTGCTGTGATATGGCACAACAGGCCATTGATGCCCTTAAACAGGCTGTCACCTCTCAGCCTATACTCCAACTCCTCCTTCTGTGTTGAAGCTGATAGCTCAGACTCTGCCAATGGAGCAGTTGTTTCTCAACAGCCTAAGGAGAATGGCAAGTGGCACTCAGTGGTGTTCTACTTTAAGAGTTTCAATGCAGTGGAACACAAGTATGAGATCCATGATAAGGAGATGCTTACTATTATCTGATTCTTTGAGAAGTGGTGGCATTTTTTGGAGGGTACATGGCACAAGTTTGAAGTTTGAATAGACCACAAGAGCCTCAAGTACTTCTGGACAGCCAAGAAACTCAACTGTTGGCAGGCTTGATGGTCTCTGTACCTGGCCAACTTTGACTTCTCCTTGCACCACAAACCTGGATAGAGCATGGGTAAGCAAGATGCACTATCTTGGTGGGCTGACCATGGCTCAGGAGCAGAGGACAATAGCAATATTGTCCTCCTCAAGCCAGAGCTCTTTACCATTTACACTCTAGAAGGTGTTGCTGGTCAGGGGGGAGAGGTGAGCATCTTGAGAGACCATCAAGAAGGTGCTCAAAAAGAGTTCATTGCTAAGGCAGCTAGAGCCTTGCATGCTTGGCAGACCAGTGGAGTTGAATTAGTGCATACTGATGAGTGGGCCATGGAGAATAATAACCTTCTCACCTTCTAGGGACATGTCTATGTTCTCAATGTACCTGACCTCAGGAGGTGGATTGTGGAGCAGCACTATGACTCTTGGATTGCTAGACACCTGGATAGATGGAAGATGGTGGAGCTGGTGTTTTATAGCTATTAGTGGCCCTAAATGTCACAATACATTGGCTCTTACACCAGCACCTGTGACCTCTGTTTCCAGACTAAACTCCATTGCCAACCTTTCATGGATCAGCTCCACCCTCTGCCCATCCCTGCCAAACATTGGAGTTTGGCCTCTGAGACTTTGAGCTGCAAGACTCTTATGGGTATGACACTATCATGGTAGTAGTAGACCTCTGTGGCAAGTGAGCACACTTCATCCCTACTCATACCACTTGCTCAGCCATGGGCACAGCTAACCTATATTGAAAGAATGTCTGGAAGCTCCACAGCTTTGTAGAACTTACCAGAGAACTATACTATCTTCTCAATGTAAAGCTGCATACTTCCACTGCTTACCACCCTCAATCAGATGGCCAGACTGAGTGCATCAACCAGGAATTGAAGCAATACCTCTGTCTATTCTGCAACAAGAGATAGGATGACTGGAATGAACTCCTACCAGATGCCAAGTTTCAGTATAACAACTATGTCCATGCCGCCACTCAGATATCTCCCTTCCTCTTAGATACTGGCCAACACCCCCAAATGGGGTTCAAACTTTGTGGACAATCTTCAGAGAACAAATTTGTTCATGAGTTTTTAGATCAGATGAAAGCAGCCCAGAAAAGTGAAGGTAGCACTGGCAAAGACAAAGAATGAGATGGCATGGTACTATGACTGTGGATGGACTCAAGTTTCCAAGTATAAGTCTAAAGACCAAGTTTATCTGGATGCCTCCAATATCATCACTACCTGACCTTTCCAAAAGCTGTTCTATTGCTACCTAGGCCCATTTCTCATAGGGCAACAGGTCAGTCCTCTAGCTTATTGGCCCAAGATACCAGTTGGGATGCATTCCTGTACATCAAGATGCTACACTCTAGAGGGGGGGTGATATCAGGGAACCACTTTTGGAACCACTTTGTTCTCCTTGTCTCCCCTTTCTTTTACCTTGAAACTCACTGGACACAAACTAGCTCAACACAATTTTATTCTTGTCTCTCAATCTTCCTTGCCTCAGGTATTCCTTAGGTATTATCAGTTGTCACTTTGTTTTCAATATTTTTGTTGTCACAGCTGCTGTCACATGTGTGTGACATCATGCAAATTGTGCATCAGCAATTCTCCATCATGTGACCACTGAAAGACTTGTGCAGAAGGCAATTTCCGAGTTTTTGATTATTTTCAGAGATTTTTCTTTTTTTAAATCATTGGTTTAATTGTGGCTTTAGTTGTGCTGGAGAGCCATTTCCATGCTTCCAGGGCCCCAGATGCATCACACCTAGCATTGGAAATCCCTAGACTTGTTCCCTTTTGATCCCCCTCTGCCAGGTGACCATCTACTGTTGTATTAACTGTACATATTCTAATATACTTTGAATCTCCCTCTACCAGCTGTGTGTCACAGCTTTCAGAGGTTGCCCTTACACCTTCTTCACCTGCTACCACCTTGTTGAGTACCTCATGATGCCCTTTGGTATGACCAACTCCTTCACCACCTTCCAGTACTTTATGAACAACATCCTCTAGAATGCCAAATGTGCTTGCAATCCCACCCTGAAATGATGTGCATTAGTAACAATGTCCCTCACAGCACTAAACTACTCATGCAGTACCCTGCTCTGCCACAATGTAGCCTCCCATGACAGCCTCTGCACATGCTCTGCTCAAGGGGCATCCACCAACTCCACTCCATGCTCTACACTCACCACTCCTGACTCCAACTGCTTCATTCATGCCTGCAGCTCTTAACGTTTGCCACTTGTTCATTTGCCACTGCCAATGCCACATCTCAATCTGGCCAAGCCATGTCTTAATCAATCAGATCAATCAGAGCCCCTTGCAGGTCATCCTCCTAGTGCACCACCTGCCCTGCCAGCTCCTTGACATGCAGCTGCAACATTAGATTCACTGCCAACAGCTTGCAGTCTACCACAACCTTACAAAGGACCCACTATAGCCAAAGTCAACTCTATGGATCATGGTCTGTAAATCAGACGATCTGACTGCAGAGATACTTACAGTGCTGGTGCATCACCTCAACCCTCCTCTAATCCTGGTGTTGGTTGTACAATTCTTGGTGTTCTGTGTATGCTGCCCAAATGTTGACATACATCATGATCCACATATCACCCATCATTCTACACATCATTCTTCCACCTGCAGCCCACTCATCATTCCATTACAGCTGCACATTATTTTATCACACCTTGCATCATCCATGCACCTTGTTGTCCTGCTGCCTTTCTGTAAACTCCCTCCACTCAAGCTCCTAAAGCAATGCCTCCTTTCCTTTGAGAGCATCCTTTTCACTGCACAATTACAGCTGACATCCACCAGCCTTATGTAATCCCTAGACCATACCTGGAGCCTCAGCCCTGTATTTTGACACCAGGGCTAAGACATGTAGCCCTGGAGCTTACCTACCACTAGTATATAAGTTGCAGATTCTGTCTACATCAGTCTCATTGTTTCAGTTTTTTGTCTCTTATCTCATATCATTTTGTACTTGTCTTGTTTTATGTCTCACTTTCTACTTTGTCTTGTACTTATCCCATTTCCATTTGCCTCATACTTGTCTTATATCTCTCTTCCTCAATTCAACTCCTTTTTTCAAGTCTCTTGTCTTGACTCTATCTCTAAGTCTCTTTCTTAAGTCTCTCTCTTTCACAGCTTCTCTTATCTTCTCTTGACTCAGCTCTAACTTTTACTCTTGACTCTCTTCTCTACTCTCAGTTTTATTCTCCACCTTTGGCTTGGCTCAACTACTTTTCATGCCCCTTGCAAATAACCTTTGACTTGCTTTCCTCCCATCACTCATCTCCAACAATCCCTCAACTCATAAATGTCACTCCCAGGGCTTGCTCTCAGCCCTGGCACTTGTCCCTTACTCACTCATGACCTTCAGCACACACTACTCCCTTGACATGCCTGGCACTCCTTACATGTAGTCTTGTTGCTTCCCTAGCTCTGCCTTGTAGTTTTCCATGCTTGGAGCTTGTCTCAGGTGCTCATTGTATGTGTAGCATGTCATGTCTGCCTAATAAGGACTTGCTCAGTGATCTGAGAACCTATGGTCAGCAAAATCTGACAGTGTTTTCCACAGCCATACAGTTTTCACATTGCATTCTTACAAGCTTGGTGTTATATGTTTGTAAGGGCTAGAGAGAGGTCTTTGGCCTCACTCACTTTCATCATTTTGTGGTTGGTTTTCCTGCTATTACCAATTAAAAAATCAGTCTTTTTTACCTTCAAGAATGAGATGAAGTTTTTGAGGGTTTTATCTATTTTCTCCATGACTCTTGTCCATGGAGCTCTTATGTCTGCCCTGTTACCAAACCATTCCCCAAGGAAAAGACAACAAACTAGGTGTCAATAAGTACAATGTATGAAATGAATATGTATGTAAGTAAGTGTGCTCACCTCAGAGTATGTTAAGACATGTCTGAGGTGGGCAGTATGTAAACAAAGAGAATATATGTAAAAGAGTGCTATCTTGTCAGGTGTGTACAGGCATTGTCAGGGTCACGGTAATGAGATTGATGAAGAGAACAATAGAAGTATGTATCAAAAAAGAAAAGAAAACATATTAAATTGAGACTGAGACCCAGCTTGTTTAGAAAGAGTTACTAAAAGGTATTTCAACACTCCCCCTCAAGCCAGTCAAAGACCAAACTTGGTAGCAAAGTGTTTGACTTTTGCAAATGAAAGTGGTTTGGTGAGAGTGTTGGCAATTATGTCATCGGTGGAGCAGTAAATGAGTTTGATGTGACCTTTGTTTATAGCATAATGAATGAAATGGTAATGAATGTCGATGTGTTTAGTGCAAGCATGGTATTGATGATCTTTGACAAGTGCAATAGCAGACTGATTATCACTAAAAAGAGTGGTAAAATCATTGATATCACCAAAGACTTCCCTGAGAAGAGATTGGATCCAAAGAGCCTCCTTTGTGGCATGAGTCATGCCAATATACTTGCTCTCTATCATAGACAGAGATACAAGTTCTTGATGCTTGCAGCTCTATAAAATTGTGCTGCCATTGAGGATGAAGACATACCCATTGACTGCATGTTAGTCCTCAGCCATACTTCCATCCACATTGGAATATCCAATCAATTCACTCTTCTCTTCCCCTCTATACTCTAACCACAGTTCCATTGTACCCTTCAAATAATGGAAAACACATTTTATGGCCTCCCAGTGAGGCATCCTGGGAATCTTGGTGAAGCAGAAAAGTGTTGTGACTGCAAATGAAATGTCTGAATGAGTGTCAAGGCAAACCCACATCAAGGATCCCACTGCTTTATAGTATGGAATATCATGCATCTGTGCAAATTTAGCAGTGGTGGCAGGTGACTGGGAGTTAGAGAGTTGAGTTTGAATGTCCATTGGAATGGACAGGGGTTTTAAGTCCTCAAAACCATAGCGACAAAGGGTGGAATCAATGTACAAGCATTGGGAGAGGGAAATGGTGTGATAGTGGTGGTGATGCTTGATCTCAATGCTGAGCAGCCAGTGGATTTCTCCTAGATCAGTAATCTTGATGTGTTGTTTCATGCCACGTTTCACTTGTTTGATGGTGGTGAGGTTTGTTGCCACAATGGTGCAGTCATTAACATGGACCATGACAATTGCAAGTGATGTTTTATTGCATCAGATGAAGACAGCCTGATTTACATCACATTGCTTGAAATTCAGGCTGGCAAGGATGTTTACAAGGTGTTGATACCATTGTTGACCACTCTGCTTTAGGCTATAGAAGGTTTTCATAAAGCGGCAGACCTTATTGGCTGAGTGAGGTGTGTGGTATCCAAGTGGTTGATGCATGAAGACCACTTTGTTTGACTTAAGTTTGCCATTTAAGAACATGCTCTTCACATCAATCTAGTGAATCTCCATGTCAAACACAGCGGCCATGGCCAGGATAGCTTGTATAGATGCAAGCTTTATGACAGGGGCAAATGTGTTGAAATAATTGATACTTGAGAGTTGTGAGTAGCCTTGCACCACAAGATGTGCCTTATACTTAATGACATTTCCAGCTGCATCTTTCTTCACCTTGAAGACCCATTTCAAGCCAAAAATCTTGACATCACTAGGTTTGTCTACAAGCTCCCATGTCCCTGCCTTCTTCAACAATTCTAACTCATCCTCAATTGCCTTTTTCCACAGCTTCCAGTTCAGCCTTCTCTTTGCCTCCGCCACTCACCTCAGCTCCAATCCTCATCCACTATCTCCACAGCAAGTGCATACTCTTCAAGGAATGAACCATCTTCAACAAGCATCATCCAGTCTGCCTCTACTTTGCTAAGTTGAACTCCTTTTGCAACAACAGGGTTGGACAGGCAATTCAAAGTCTTTTCTTGACCACTGATAAGGTCTAGGACACAACAGCTTGGCTGGACAATGCAAGTTGATTGGTGAGTGGGTGCATTGATGGGCTTGGGCTCTGTAGCGGCATTTGTAGGCTGAAGTGTCACCCACACCTTCTCCTCAAACTCATGAACATACCTTACGTTTGGCTTCTTGCCCATGGCTGCCTTGTAGGGAGTAAGTCTGTTAGGTAGTGCTTTTGTCAATGTTTGATTATATAGCCACACAGCATGTTGAGCAGCCTCGCCTAGTAAAGCCTTTGGGAGACCACTGCTGTGCAAGAGGGCATAAACCTTCTCAAGGATAGTGTGATTGAAATGTTCCACTATGCCACTGTGTTGGAGGGTGTTGTGTATGGTGAGTTTCTGCCTGATCCCTTTCTTGTATAGAAATGCGATGAACTCCTTTCCAGTGTACTTTCCACCACAATCAGAGTGGAGAACTTTGATTTTGGCACCATGTTGGGTGTCAATATAGGTGTGAAAGGTCTTGAAGGCATCAAGAGCATCACTTTTCAAGTGAAAAAAAGTTCAGATGACCAAGGTTAGTCTTGTCATCAATGAAACTGACATAATATCAACAATCAGTGATGGTCTAGACAGGAGCAGGCCCCCAGATGATGCTGTGGATTTCTTCAGCAAAGTCCTTGGCTTGCTCATCCTGACAAACTTTGGCAATGGGCTTTCACATTGACTTTGCATAGATGCAGGACTCGCAGAAGAAATCTTTCTCAGCAAATGAATCAAGACAGACACCAGTAACAAAGCCTTTTGTGACTAGCTTCCAAGCAACCTCAGGTGAAATGTGTCCCATTTGGTGGTGAAGTTGCTCAAAGCTGATGACCTCCTCAGCAGCTGAAGCTTCACCAGGATAATGTCACAGACAGTACAGTCTGCCATTATCCTTTAAGACTTCTCCAACTGTGACATCGTCTTTCCCCTTGATAACACACTTTTCTTGACTAAATGTGACTTCAACACTAGCATTGTCAAGTTTGCCAATCAATACAAGCATGTAGCCAACATCCAGAGAGTAGAAAGCCTCAGTGAGGTGGAGATTGAAAGAAGTTGTGCTGTAGAGTACATTGATGATGAGCTCACCCTTTGCTATAGCACTGAATGGCTTATTGTTTGCAACACAGAAGGGTTCTGGGCCAATAGAGGTGAGCTCAATAAAATTATCATGGTAAGGGAAGATATGAGAGGTACACTCAGAGTTGAATAGTTCAACATGATGAAGGCTTGATGGATCATGGCCTGTGACTCCAAGCACATCAGGGATTGACTTCCCATTGCTCAGCATGCCATCTAAGGACAATGAGCCCAGACCAGCTGTAACACGGCTCCGATCCTCATCAACTTCAGCATCAGCCACTTCATTCTCATCAACTTCAGAGAACCAGCTGTTGTCTGACATAGCAGCATCAGCACAGCTTCTGTAAGGCTCATTAGTGTTTGAGATGTCAAAAATCAGACTCACTATAGAGATTAGACAAAGATTCCACAGCATTTGCAGAGCTGCCAGATTTTGGCTTCACACTCCCAGAGTCCTTCTTTTCATTTTTGCAATTGTTTTGTTTGTGGCCAACTCTCCCCACACTTCTAGCAGGTAGGATCCTTCTTTGAGCTCTTCTCTGCACCAGGAGTGACTGCAATTGCCTCATTTTTCTCAAGCCTTGCAGCTGCCTTGGCTGCAGCACAATGTTCATGCTGTACACACTGACAGTTGTACTCCTCAGATATCATGATTAGCATGTTGGGATTGATATTGGATAAGCTAAGCACTGACATGCTGAGAAGCTTGGTCACTGTCAGGAGAGAGTTGGCATATGTAGCAAGTGATGGGGGAAGAGAGCCAATAATAGTCAAATGGTAATCTTTGTCATCTATGTTGACACCCACTAATGCAAGTTCTTCCTTCTTTACCCACAAACTGTCAAGGAAGACACAGACATTGCCTTTATCAGGGCACTTCATTCTGAGGAACTTAGTATAGAGCTGAGTCTTGTTTCATGACAGCTGAATCAGGGATCTTCTGAAGAAGGAGATTATAAGCAGACAATCTGGCCTTGTCCCAGTCTATAGCATCAATAGCCTTTTTCTCAGGAGACAGAGATGGGCAAGGCTCTGAGCCATCAACATGGGATCACTTCCTCTTGGACTTAATAGCCACAGAAAAGTGTATATCAAAAATGCCCCAGTTAACCCCATCATGCAGCAGTCTTGGAACATTGCAGGGAAGAGAGTCAGTGGTAATGGCAGTGATGGACATAGTAGGATTGGTATTGCAGCTTGCAGGGTAAAGGGCCCAATAACCTGTAATAATATATTTGTGCAACTAGAAGTAAAGACAACAAACTCAGAGTGCATTACAACATGTTTTAGGATATATTGACCTAGAAGTATAAAATGAATGTGTAAGTAAGTGTACTCACCTTAGAGTGTGTTAAGACATGTCTGAGGTGGGCAGTATGTAAACAAAGAGAATATATGTAAAAGAGTGCTATCTTGTTGGGCACATATGGGCATTGTCAGGGTCATGGTAACAAGATTGGTAAAGAGAACAATAGAGGTATGTACCAAAAAGGAAGAGGCAAAATACTAAATCGGGATTGAGACCTGGCTTGCTTAGAAAGAGTTGCTGAAAGGTATTCCAACAAAGAATTCTTATCAATGATCCTTCTTCTACAATATAGACATTCTCTGGGATCTTGCTGTCTTCAAGTTTCATCTTCCTTTCTCACTAAGTGTTGTTGAAATGCAGGTGTGCCTAAAAATATGATCTCTATCTTAGATTTGTTGCAATTCGCCTTCAAGGCTATATGACAATTGCATAGGATCTTATTTAGCATGTCAAGGTTGTCATCTTCCAATAGAAGGTAATTGCACCATTTGCAAATAGACTAGCTCCTAGCTTTTTGCTTTGTCCTGGAATGAGGAACCCTTTTAGTTTTGACTTTTAAAGAGAGGCTGCCAGTGGTTCAATTGTGAGGTCAAACAGTAAACAGGACAGTGGATCACTCTGCCTTATCCTCCACATAACTTGCCATGATGTACTAAGATGACCATTTATCATGATACTTGTTTGACTGTTCTTGTATAGTGCTTTCACCATGTTTGTAATTCTGATTGAGTATGGAATTTTCTGAGGGCCCTCCACAGGCATTTGTGATCAATTTTGGCATACATCTTCTCTTGGTCAAGGGCAACTATTATACCATTTTGTTCTGTTGCCTCTGCATATTGAATCATAAGCTTGATTAATTTTATTTGGTTGGCAATGCTTCTCCTTGAAAGGAAGCCTATCTGGCTTAGATATCAGGGGACATCCATTCAACTTCCATTTTTGGCACATCACAATGCCCCAACCCACCTCCTACGCCACTCCCCGGGACACCTGGAGCTCACTCTAGACCTCCTGGACTGGCTCTAGACCTCCAGAGATCTCTGGAGCTTGTTTCCTTTTTAGAAAAGCACCAGAACTTCCTGCACTCCTATTCAAACATTATCTAAGGTTAAGGTTAGCTCCGGTCACCTGTACAGTTGTTCCCACACCTCTGCTACCCACTAATGTGCTGCACCAAGCAGTGGGGAATTAGACTTGTTCTCTTTGGATTGCTCTCTGCTAGGTGATTAGTTATCATTGTATCATTGATTACCCTGTCTAATATAACTTTGGATTTCCCTCTGCTAGTTGTGTGATTGAGCCGCAACTCCCGGAGGTCGCCCTTACAGCAGAACAAGTCTTCTAACTCTGGTCTGGAAGCCCCTCATAGCCTGCCGAGACTCCCTAGGCCCCTATTTGTCGCTTCTCCATCAGGCTTAAACACCTGCATAACTCTATGTCTCAGCTTGCCAATCCAGACACTCCTTTGGATGCCCCAGCTCCTCAGGATGAGGCCTGGACTTGCCTGCTACACCTAGAGACACAGATGCAACTGAACCAAGCTTCTCTCACCCACCACATAACTGAACTCTCCACCCTCCGCCAAACCACTAATCACATTTTTCAGTCCCTCCAGGCACTATTAGAGCGCCCACTCCCTTGCATCGCACCACCTCTGGTGGCAGAGCCCTCTCCGGCAGCCTTGGCAGTCTCAGCAGTAGCTCCAGGGGTCCTGGCAGGTTCCCAGGTGCAAATACCACATCCAGCGCTCTCAGACATGTACAATGGTGACTGCACCTCCAGGGAGTGTTTCCTCCAGTCCTGCCTCACCTACATTTACCTTAGCAGAGATGTCTTTGACTCTGATGTGCTGAAAATAGCTTGGGTGCTGTCCTACATGAAGGCCAGATGGGCCTCCACTTACACACTGTATGTGCTCTGACGTCCTGGAGGTGTTGGAAGCTTTACAGACTGGGCTGCCTTTGAGAAGGATTTCTGGGCAGAGTTTTTCCCAATTGATCCTTCCAAGTCTGCTGCACTAGTGCTGCGCAACAGAGAACAGTATGGGCAGGGAAAGTGGACGTTGGATGAGTACATTGACTCCTTTCAGGCATTGGTTGAGCAAGTGGCCTACCCAGACAGTCTGCAGCTGTGTCTCACATTCCAAGATGGCCTGCACTCCACCTTAATGGAGTGTATCAACAACCTTGCCAAGGGCTGCCCAGACAACAAACAGATTGCCTCCTGGTACAAGGTGGCCTGGGACCAATGGCAGCTCATGGAGATCCGGCAAGAGCTATGCTGGGCACACCTCACTCACCACTCCACTTCCATGGTACTTCTCCAGCATTCTGCTCCCCTACACTCAGTACCAGCTCCTGCTCCAGCCACTCCTGCACCACAACCTCTACTCCCAAGCATCTCCATGGACATAGATGCAGCCCAGCAACATCACTCTGCACCGCTACTGTGTCGGTGATGCAAAAAGCCTGGGCACTTTGCATGGCATTGCCCACTGAGCCTGGAGGTGCGCTACCTCTCTACTATGGAGCAAGAAGAGCTCCTCCTGCAACTGCTGGCTGCAAAGGATGCCGCCAGAGCCCTGTCACCCAACGAACCAGCACCGGAGTTGGCCCCAGAGGAGAGTGGCACATGTGCCCCCCTTCTGGGCCTGGAGGAGGATTTTTAGTTGAGTGACAAATAAAGTGTATGCCTCCATCACCGGGTACTAACAGGTTCACATGTCTGTTGTTAGAAAATGCAAATACACACCCCAATGCCAGTTATTCTAAGACAGAAGAACCTCAAAGTCCCCTCTCAGACATACAGATACCATCTCCAGGTCTCAAGCCACCCTCCTCTGCATTGGTCAAGCCCCATCAGCATGGTCCCCCAGCCTGGAAACGCTGGCTGCCCCAGCAATATGTGGTAGCCTCCACTCCCTCGGCAAACTCATTGCACCTCAACATGGAGATTGAGACCATGGACACGCAACAGGCCCAGGGTTTACAGTACTTATTCACTATTGCTAAATTTATAATACTTACTTCCTAGCATTGCCAATGCCCTTGGCATGGCCTAGATGCTCTCGACCAAATGCTTTGCTTATTAGGATAAACCTTTGCTCCACATAATTTGTCTTCCTTCAGCTGATCCTGCCCACTCCTTCTTCCATTTGGCCTGTTTCCTTGGTTGTTGGGGTCAGAGCAATGTTCTGCAATGGTTGATTCTGCATACAGTGACAAGGAATAAACATTTTGAGGAAAGAGGTGTGTCAAGCTAATTTCATTGAAGGTTTGATTGAGTGATCAGAGTGATTTGATTGGTGATGGCTGAGATCTGATTGGCACAGCCACTTCTCAAGCATCAGCAATTTGCCATCATGGCTGATCTCAGCCATGCACCGCCACTAGACTGAGAGATGAGGCCAGGGAAGTAGGGAGTTACAAGTGGGAGTGCTGGTTATGTCCAGAGTGGTGGGTACAAGGGGCAAGTGCCAAAAGTGTGTAGGGGGGCAAGAGACAAGCACCAGGGTTGGCAACAAGTCTCAGGGTGGAAATCAATGAGCTGGAGCAAGTAGCAGGGACAAACAAGTCCTGGAATCAGAGATAAGGGCACAGAGATCTAGCTGAGCCAGAAATGGAAAGAGTCAAGGCAAGAGACAAATGAAGAATGAAATAGAGACTTGAACCAGAGACAAGAGATTAAGCAGAGAAGAACTTAGAAATTTGAGGCAGAGTGAGAGAGTTGGAAGAATAGATTGAAGGAAATATGAGTCAAGTAGAGATGAGTGTAGTGATATGATACAAGACAAGTAGGAAATGAACCAAGATGAGTGATATGAGACAAGATAAATAAAGTCAAAACTATGAGAACTGAAACACAAGACATAAACAGAAACAGAAACAGAAAGTATGGCAATATCAAGACTACTATACCAAGTGCTATGCTACAACTTATATACAAGTGGTGGTAGGTGAGCTCCAGGCTACAGGTCCATGCCCCAGTAATAAGTTGTGATGCTGGAGCTCCAAGTATGGTTCAGGAATTGTGCAAGGCCATTGCAGATGTCAGTGTTGGTTGTGTAGCACAAAGGAAGCTCTCAAAAGAAGAGCATTGCTTTGGAAGCATGGGCAAGGAAGATGTATGGAATGGCAGTGGGGCAAAAGGGTGCTCAGTGAAGGTTGGAGAAAGTGTCAGTATGGGCTGGGGAAGCACCAGGCATTGCTGAGGCTGGCACTAATGTAGTGTCAATAGGCAATTATGGCCAAAGAGATGCTGGAGGTGGCAGTGATGGCCAAGTGTGTAGCAGTCCAAGTGGTGTGTGCTCTTAGGGCATTGTGGAGCTGATTCAGGGGGTGCAAGCCCTGGGGCTGAGGCTCAGATGGCAGGTCATGACAACCTCCCTCCATGCAGTGAGCTTCTGCCACAGTGTCCCATATCAGGTGTACCTTGAGCCATCTCCTTTGGGAACAGCTGTGCATTGGATTTCTCTGCTGTTAGTAGTGATGTTATCTGCTGTTTTGTCTCTGCTGAAGATGTCATCCACAGAGGGCTGCATGTTTTTTTCACATTAGTGGTAGCATTATCAGTAGTAGCAGTGGGGTACATGCTTGAGTGAGGTGTTTTGCAGATGTTGAGGAGACCATGTGGAGTGCTAGGGCTTAGAGTTTGTGGTGAGGAGTTTACTACAATGGTGTTTCAGTCTTGCTCCATTGCAATCACCATTGTTTCCTCAGTGGAGTCTCCATCAGTGTCCATGCCACCTATGTCCCAAGATGCAGGTTGTTGAATCTGGGAGAGCTGCACAGCATTGATTTTCTCTATATCAAAGGATATTCTACAACTTGGCAAATTTTGCAAAATTGTCTGAAAGTGTAAGGAAAGCACTTACATCTATGGAACTCCTTCCACAGAGCTAGCAAGCGCCAGTGACAAGTGGGAGTCAAGCAAATGCAGAGGCAGGCAAGAGTTAGACAAGGGACCAGGGCTTAACCAAGTGGTTGGATGTTGCTAGAGAGCTTACAGTTGGTTCATGTCAGGGGACTTCCATTCGACTTCCATTTTTGGCACATCACAACACCCCAACCCACCTCCTACACCACTCCCCAGAACCTCCGGGGCTCACTCTAGACCTCTGGAGATCTCCGGAGGTCATTTCCTTTTTAGGAAATCCCCAGAACTTCCCACACTCCCTGTTCAAACATTATCCAAGGTTAAGGTTAGCTCTGGTCACCTGTACAGTTGTTCCCATGCCTCTGCCACC
>JAGGAQ010000255.1:0-26356 GCA_017657225.1 Termitomyces sp. T69sscA | reverse complement strand
TATCATGTTAAGTTTCTCGAAAGACATGATGGCTACAATAACAACACCATCCAAATGAGGCCAATAAACAAGGAGATCGATAAGTCAGATGAGCCTACTTCTATCCATCAAATCAACGAATCAGCAGCTGATCTTCCTTTTACCATGGTCAATGACGACAATAGCACAAATGTACCGCACCCTGCGCACCATGCACTACCTGATGCTACCAACCCAGTAGTACAACCCAATGATCCAATACCTCAGGAGCTCCGTCAATCTCCTCGAATTCGGATACCCACAATGAAAGTCAACCCCGACACTCCGCCAATATTGCGCCTAGAGAGGGCTGTCCAGGAATTGCGTGAAGCTGGGGAACAAATTCGTGAGGCAAGAGCGGAAAAATGCATAGAACGTGATGTGGCGCAACCAGATATACCTCCAGGTAACGCCATCACACAAAACAACATGGCTGACAACTCTCCCGAGCCTGACTTTGCCAATATGACCTCACTTGACAAGATTGAAGAACTCCTGCTCACTGCCAAGTCACTCGATGATCCAACATATCTAGACTTGAACGATGAACCACGTAACTGGAAGGAGGCTCAACAGTCAGCCGACGCCAAGCACTGGAAGGATGCATACGAGGAGGAGATCAAATCGCTGAAGGACATGGGCGTATGGGAACTAGTTCCCAGGAGCGATGTGCCCGCTGGACAAAAGATCAGGAAAGGACGCCCTATCTTCAAGATCAAGCATAACGAACTTGGAAAGGCGGTCAAATTCAAGGTGCGCCTTGTATTCAAGGGGTATGAGCAGGTATACGGTCAAGATTACACAAAGACTACCTCACCGACAGCGCACATGGAATCGTGGAGGATTCTCTTACACCTAGCAGCCACCAACGGGTGGGATGCTACTCAAATCAACGTCAAAACAGCCTTTCTATATGGGCTACTCCCCGACAAAGAGATCCAGTACATGGAACAACCCAAAGGGTTCGAGGAGTCAGGTAAAGAGGACTGGGTCTGCCGCCTAGTGAAAGGACTATATGGTATGAAACAAGCTGGGCGCATTTGGAATCACACATTAAACAGCAATATGGTATCCTGGGGCTTCACTCGACTGCCATGCAAATCATGTATATACTATTGCAAAACAGACGCTGGTATTACAATAGCAGCTGTACACGTTGATGACTTTCTGTCTATAGCCAGCAGCAAAGAAGAAAACAAACGGTTCAAAAGTCAAATGCACCAGGTGTGGACAATATCTGATCTAGGACTCCCAAAATTCGTCGTCGGCATTGCCGTAGAATGGAATCACCAAACCTCGTCTGTCCACCTATCCCAAACAGCCCTCATCGATAAAATCGTCCTGCAGTTCAGCCAGAAAGATGCATTGCCACTATCCCTCCCAATGGACCCAGGCCTTAAACTCAGAAGAGTCGATCGTACCACGCTGAGTGCAGAAGAACAATCTATGTTGCTACGAACGCCATACCAACAACTCATAGGATCTCTCCTCTATGTCGCCATCTCAACCAGACCAGACATCGCGTACACCGTGCAGCAACTGACACAATACGTCGACTCCTTTGCCATGATTTATTGAAATGCAGCGATACGGCTTGTACAATATCTAAAGGGGACTCGCGACATCAAACTAACACTGGGTGGCAGAGATAACCCCCTCAACCTAATAGGATTCACCGACTCCGACTGGGCAAACTGCCTCGACACTCGACAAAGCATCGGAGGTTATGCTTGGAGCTTAGGATTGGGAGTCATCTCATGGGCGGTACGTAAACAGAAGACAGTAGCCGCCTCATCCTGCGAGGCCGAATACATGGCCGCCTTCGAGAGTGCTCAAGAATGTATATGGCTACGCACACTTCTCAAAGGCATCGGCTACAATGTCACAACAAAACCCACCCACATCCTCTGCAATAATAACGCAGCGATCAGGCTATCTGAGGACCCAACCCTACACTCATGCGTGAAGCACATCGACATTAAGTATCACTTCCTCAGAGAGCGTGCCCAATCAAACAAAATATCCATTCAATACATCAACACAAAGTATAACGTCGCAGACCTTTTCACGAAGGCCCTCCCGACACCTCGCTTCACAAAGCTACGCGCATTACTAGGCCTTGGATGATATCACGATTCCATGCGAGGAGGAGACACAGTGAGGTTTCTGTTGAGGAGGAGTGTTGGAATCCACCGACAAACCTCACGTGTTAGGGTGGCCAATGATGGCCAGCATACGATTCCTTTATTCCACTGTCTGCTTTGACAATTTAACATATCACACAATCACACCATTGTATCATAGATCTATATATACTACACATACAGAACGACACCCTCAGTCACTTATACACGACTGAGGGTGAGTAATTCAATTATTATGAACATTACTAATACTTACGTCGTACCACAGACTAGAAATACTTACTATTCTGTATAGATACGATCATGCAATATAGTCACTTATACACGACTGAGGACTAGAAATACTTACTATTCTGTATAGGTTCTAACAAAGATTTCAGATTCTGATGAGCTTTGGCTAGATTACAATGGAAACCTAGTTGACGAAGAAAGAGTTGTAGAACTTCTTGAAAGAGCTTCTGACTACAATAATGGGTTGGCACAATTGGATTCATGGCAGAAGAGTATTGTTGAGCGATTGAAAGAACTTGGAGGAGGTTCGGACACAAAAGTTGATTTAAAACAAAAGCGTCGTAAGTCTGTAATTACTGAGATGCTATACCTGAGATATTGATACTTGATAGGACCTGAGAACCACAATCTCAAGCCCCATGCAGAGAAGCAGGAAAAGAAACCTGTCTTCACAAAAAAGGAAAATGCAACCTTGAAACAGAAGATTGAAATCTTAGATTGGCACCACCAAATCAAGTCAAGTCAAAGCAAGATGGCAGCTTACTGGAATGGAAGGTATCCTAATCTCAAGCTCACACAACCACGGATTTCAGACTGGCTCAAAATGGAGGGTGAGCTTTGGAAATGCTATGCTGAGGCTTTGGAAAGGGGACAAACAGAAAATGCAAAGCGAGAAAAGCTGAGTGAGAATCCTGAAGTCAATGAGATGCTTGAGTTATGGGTTTACAAAGCATTATGTGATGGGATTGACCTTACTGGAGACATACTCAAGGCTAAATGGAATCGATTTGTTGATCTTGCTGGAGTTCCAACAGATGAGAGGATAAGCTGCAGTAATGGGTGGCTGGATTGGTTCAAGACTCGATGTGGTTTGAGAAGTTTCAAGCATCACGGAGAGGCTGGTTCTGTGGATCCCCAAGATGTCAAAGCTGAATGCCAACACCTTCAAGAATTGATTGCTAAATATAGATTTCAACCAAAAGATATCTATAACATGGATGAGACTGGATTGTTCTGGGCGTGAGTGTCTTGTGATTTAAATCAACAAGAGCTTACAATAGAAATAGAATGAGACCAGATCGTGGTCTCACAACAACACAGAAGTCTGGTGTCAAAGGGAATAAGAAGTGGCTGACTTTAGCCTTTACAATGAATGCTACAGGCACAGAGTGTCAGGTTCCGCTGACCACGGGGGCTCAGTCTACTGGGCGAACACCTTACGTGAGGATCACCATGTACACAGATGCAGGGCACCGGGAGGAGCACGAGGCATAGGAGACCAAAGCGGGGCAGAGGAGGTGTATGGAGGAGGGCCGGTAGCGCCAGTGAATGAAACAAGCGCCAGGGAGGGTGGAGGATGAGTGCCAGGGGTTGGCATGGGTCCTGGGGGTGCAAGAGGATGAGACGAGCAAGCGCTGATGAGCGAGCGAGTTCCAGGGATCAAGAGAAATCAGACGCGGGGACTTAGCGAGTCCTGGGGATAGAAACAGAACCAGGGAAGTTAGACAACCAAAAGGGGAAAGAGTCGAGATAAGATAAGGGAAGATAGAAATGATTAAGTTGCAGAGAGGAGCCGGGAACGGAGAACCAAGGGAACTTAGATTGAAAAAAGGGGAAGGAGAACAATGAGAATAGATTGAGAGTACAAGACGAGTGGAGACAAGACAGAGAGACAAAACGAGATGAGTACAACGAGAAAAGAAGCAAGTAAAAGTAAAGAGACCGGGACGTGTGAGAACATGAAACAGAGACAAGAACACAACAAACAAGATGAGTTACGGTAATATCAAGACTAGAGTACCTACTTACTACTCTCTGACTTATATACTATGCAGTATGTATGGCCCAGGGCTTAGGCCCGGGTTCCAGCAGCGGGTTGCGGCGCTGGGGCTCGGGATGAGACCCAGGGGCCACGCAGGGCGGGGTGAGGTTGAGACATGTTGCACGGCGCAGAGGTCTCGCACTGGGAACGCAGAGACATGTGGTAGTGGGGCGGTGAGGGAGAGCAGGAGCAGGCGTGATGTGTGGAGGTCGGGTCAGCAGTGATGCGCAATCGTGATGCGTGATGGAGGTCTCAGCGCGGGCCGGGGATGATGGGTAGTGCCGGCGCTGATGTGGTGTGATAGTCAAGACCTAGCGCTGATGTGGCAGTCACAGCAGTGATGGCCGAGGAGTGCCCTGAGTGGTGGTGGCTGTGGTGGCGATGGGCGGTGATGGGCAGTGATGGCTGGGGATGCCGCAGATGGCGGTGGCTGGTGGTATTGACAGGCGGTGATGGCTGGTGATGGCTGGGGGAGTTGGCCAGGTAGCGGTCCGGGCCTGGGGCGGTTGTAGGGGTGGTTTTGGGAGGGTTGGAGCCCTGGGGCTGGGGCTGAGTCTCAGGAGTCGGTAGCGGGTCGTGACACAGAGAAGCTTCCACCAGTGATCATTGGAAAGGCTGAACGTCCATGGGCTTTTCAGAAGAAGAGTGGAGCTCAACTTGGATTCTATTGGAGAAGCAATGCCAAAGCCTGAATGACAACAATTCTGTATCAGGAATGGTTAAGTGATTGGGATGCCAAACTACAGCATGAGGAACACCATATTCTTCTATTACAGGACAATTTCAGTGCTCACATCCCTCCAAATGGTCTTACAAATATCACTGTTGAAAACTTCAAACCTAATCTGACAGCTCATGTCCAGCCAGCTGATGCTGGCATCATTCATTGCTTCAAGGCTCATTATCGTGCTGACTTTGTTAATTGTGCCATTGATCGGTATGACAGGAATATTCCTTCTGCTCAAATCTACGATCTTAACATTCTTGAAGCCTTACGAACAGTGGATACTGCATGGAAAAAGGTTGACACAACTACCATTTGGAACTGTTGGAAGAAGACTGGTATCTTACCTCATTCAATTTTCCATGGCCCTGCTACCCCATCTCCATCTGTTCCTGTATCATCTCTTCTCAACATCAAATCAACAAATACCATCAACACAGCAGACATTGAAGTAGAAAAGGCATTATCTCATCTTGAGGAGTGTGGAGTCCTTCAGCACAAAAATTGGATGGGCATTGATGAATTACTCAATCCTGCCAACGAGAATGAGATGTACACAGATGGAATGGCAGAGGAGGAGATTGAAAAGGATATTCTCATCAGTGATTGAACGTCGCAAGGTGGAGAAGAGAAGAGAAGAAAAGAGTGACAATATCAGCAATGATGAAGTAATTGACAAGAAGCCATCACGCTGGGAAGCACTCAATGCAGCCTCAACTGTTCTCAAGTATGTATCTGATTTAAACCAGCCATTTGCATGTGAGGTGGAATGTATCCTTGCAAACTTTGGGTGCTACACGTGCCTTGAGAAGTCTCAATCCCTTTGACCAACTACTCTGAATGAATACTTTAGCAGAAAATTAGAGTAAATTGCTATTAAATTATGTACATAGTCCATCACAACTAAAACCAAGCCTAAAATGGCACTTACAAACAACCCCTCTGTTGAGAAGCCTATCTGAGGATGCGTCAACCTCCCTCATCAATGAATCATAGTAGCATCATATAGTGCGTAATTGTGAAACTTACTCATTAAATGTGAAACTGTTCTTATTAATCTATGTTTTACATTATATCATTATGATACAAAAAGGGGTATATAACTCACCCATCATCCTGGGGTTCACGTCATCCTTGACTTACAAACCCCAAGTGTGTTTCCTAATTATGTGTATACATTGTCATTCTTGACTTAGGAACCCCAGTTCAAATAAATATATTTCGTGCTTCAATACATCTGCACTATGCTTCGTCACCCTCTCATACCCAATAACCCCTTGAAACCGATACTTTTTTTCTTCCACAGAGGGGCCATTGGTTATCAGAGGTTTGACTGTATCCATCTATCTATCTATTCCTGACTCTCTTATGTAAGTAAGAGAAAGGGTTCTTTGTCATACACGATCAGCCATCGTCCCGCCAATGCTGGGCCAGGTCACGTGAGATTCAAGAACGTTCCATAAATGTTGCACATGAATGCTTGAATTGTCCTAGATGTTACCGTTGAATGAGTCCTCACTAGTCGCGCCAGACCTTGAATGACAGCACTGGAGAATGCCAAATCATCTGAGATAAAACCTGCAATGGCATAGAAGCTGCTTGGCAATGTGTGCAGCATTGAACTGGCATGCCTCTTTCTGAACGCACAGGCAGATCATGCGTCATCTGAGTTTGGTCACACTGGTTGTTTGTTGCTGATTTGCACCTTGTTTGCTCATCCTCTCTCTGCATAGCAGATTTACTGGCTTTTTGTTGGAGAAAAAAGAGCATGTATGACTTTTTCAAAGCATGACTCTTTTACTAATGCATTTTTCATTAGTTTTTTGTTGGTTCAACTTGGTGCTTGGCAGTGACCTACACTGTACACTTGACTTTTCTCTTCAGCATCCTTCTGCTTACACACCTCAAGGTCTTTCTGTTTTGCACCTCTTTGCCTCTGCTTAAGTTGATCCAGTGCGTATCTCTGCCACTCTGCATCTTTGCCTTTACTTATGCTTCCTCCTACATTTATTGCAGATCTAGAGTCCACAGTTTTGTATCTTGGCCATTTTTGGACTACATATTCTGTGAATTACCACTTCACTTTTGTGCATTACCACTATTCACCTGTGTACTACCACTTGTATTGGTGCTATCTTGCATCATGTTTCCTCTGTTTAAATCACCATGTCAGGTTCCCAGAGTCTTAGATGATGCTGATTGCCCACCTGCAGGTATAGAATTTTTCATTGAAGATTATCCAACATACTTTAATTCTTTGTATTTTCCTCCATTGTCTTCTTTTGATACTTCTGAATTTGTAAGAGATTGGTTAACCGTGATTTTCAAACATGAGATGCCTGCTTCTTTGTTTCTTGTCACAGATTCTTTAGGTTTGTTTATGGTCTGCAATCTTGCTCAGAGATCTTTTGTGACTTGAAATATAGATGAGATTTCTTCTTCTTTCTTCCATCCTTGCAAGTATTTAAGAAGTTTCAAAGTTTATCCTTCTTGTGCTAATCACCCTATTTGGTTCTATTATATGCACAAGCATTATGTTCTGTCTCTCAATGAGCTTTCTTGCAAAGAATTGAGGACTGCTTTTGGTATGCACTTTCCTACACCTAAATCACATAGTAAGGCTTCTTTAATAGATACTATTATTGCTCAGTTTTTTCAAAAAAAGGAGCACTGGCGTACTTTGACATCAAATGAAATTGCTCAACTAATGCCTTTGCATACTGTCCATCCACATGCTCTCTTTCATCATCTTGCAATTCAATTTTTTTGGAAGAACAGTAACTAATGCTCTTATAATTCCTGAAAATCCTCTTACCTCATTCAGAGAACTTACAAATGCATAAATCTGTTCTCAGTGAGATGATAAAATCCCTTTCTTTCAGTGAACCATCTTTATCACAATCTACTTTTCCTAAGAAAAAATTACAATCAATCTTAGCTTCTCTTCATCCTTCATGGCACCCTCAATATATTAAATCTCATAGCAGTATGTCCAATGCTGTTGTTCAGAGTTTCCAAGAGTGATGCAGCAATCTGATGGCTTGCCATACTTCAATTATTCATCAGTATATCTCTTGCTTACTCCCTGACCACTCTGCTCTTCCCCTTGGCTTCAAAGAATCAATTCAACTATTACTTGAAATTGAATACACTTCTGAATTATTTATGACCCTTACAATCCCTCCTGATGCTCGCTTGCACAAAGCAAAAAAGGCTGTTCAAATTATGCAAAAACAAAATCAAATTGATGTGTTAATTAAAAAGCAAGCAGAAATTACTTCTTCATGGCCATCAGTTCCATCTACTGCATTGATTATGGACTGTGCTTATAATTACAGAAAGGCTACAAATTGGTCTCCACCTCTGACTTGTGCTATTTGTGCTCGCTCACAAACACAATCTATTGTCCATTCCATTTCTATTAAAACTGAAGATGATATTGACAACCTCAATTTGAGTCTTCTAAAGTCTCATAATGTTCAATTTACTAACAGTTTGTCTTGTCTACCAAAGGAATATACTGGATTCCTTCTGGATCCTCAAAGTTTGACTTCCAGTCCAAACTGCCTTCAAATTTGTAATGATTGCTATTATGATTTTCAAAACAAACAAATTCTAAAGTATGCTTTAGCAAACAATTTGTACCGTGGACAGTTACCACATCAATTTTCTGATTTGACTTGGGTAAAAGAAATGACATGTGCTATCTATTGTAATAGTGCTTATGTTATTTGCCTCTATCAATCTTCTGATCCTAAGCAACCTTGCTTATTTCATAAAAATATGTGTGCTCATGATATGAATGTTGTTTCTACTGCTTCTGTACTTCCACGCACTTCTAACCATGTTAATAGCTTACTCTCAATTGTCTTTATTGGGCCAGGTCAATACAAAGATAAAGCACTAAAAAATATGTTTTGTGTCCACAAACAAAAAATTTGGGATTTTTTAATCTGGTTGAAAGACATCGCTAAAAATCCTTTGTATTAAAACATTATGCTAGATAACCAAGTTTTGGCTCTATATCCAGAAGATAGCACTCTTCCAAGCATAGAAGACAGATTAATTCATGATATTGAGTTATCACTTAAAAATACTTTTGCTGAAGAAACTGCAGGACTATCTAAATATCCTGCATTAGAAGTGAACTACATTGCTGAGAGTAATGATGCTACTATTTTTTTGGAGCACATGGGTATTTCTGATCCTGAAAACATAAGAATTCAAGGACGGTCTTTTACAGCATCTGCTTTGCGGTCATTCGTGCCAAAAGAGAACAATAAATTCAAAGAGCAGCCTGATCTTGTAATTTACAAAGGGGCAAAAGCAATAAATGAATATAATAATCCTACTTTATTTCCTGGAATGTTTTCTACTTTATTTCCTCATGGATGTGGTGGATTTGATGATTCTGAGCACCCTACTAAACTTAGCATGCAACTTTATACTAATTATCTTATGAATCTAAAAGATCATAGTTTTAGATATCACTATTCTTTTATATTTATAACTCTCAACTTTATGCAGCAAAGAGCAGCTCATTTGCATACAAGCTTGACTGTTAAAAGTTCACGCTTCAGATTTATTGCAGAAACATTAGCTTTAATTTCTCCAGAAACTCTTTTGTCAGTTGCTAAGCATTTAGAGCAAGATGGCAATCCTCAAACACTCTTAAAAAATGAGAAACAGATATATAGTCTTCTTAAAGAAGTTAATATAATTGCATCACATGTTCCTGGTTCTCAAGGATTTAAAATAAAATGTCAAAATGAAATTTGCAATTACATTGGTTACTTTGGCATTTCAATGCTTTATTTTACTGCTAATCCAAGTGCTGTTCACAGCACTATTTTTCAAGTGATGTATGGAGATACTACTGTAAATCTTGATGAGCAATATTCTACTATTGCAGACAGCACTATAAGAGCATTGAGATTAGCAAAGGATCCTGTTGCTGCTGCAGACTTTTTCCATTTTTCTCTTTCTTGCATGTTTCAACATTTGTTTGGATGGGACTTCAACAAAGGCCAAAGTTATCCACAAGGTGGTATTTTAGGTCATTTGGCTGCATTTTATGGTTCAAATGAATTGACTGAAAGAAGCCAATGGCACGCACATTTTCTTATATAGTTAGTTGGTGCACCAAACTCTTTTACTATTCATACTAGATTGAAATCCGAGTCTGAGTATGAGCAGAAATTATTTTATTTTCTTGAAAATATTATACACCACCATCTTCCTGACCTTGATTTAGTCATTAATGAACAATATGAGCCACGCATTGAGCGTCCTCCTCACGTATCTTGTTCTTTTGCAAGATCTGAAGAGAATATTCAGCACTGGAAAGATTTGGTTATAACAGAGATTAAAAAATGTGGAGAAGCTCTTCAACACCATAATTGCAGAGCTGTGTGCCATAAATATGGAAATGAAAACAAATGTCGCTTTCAGTTTCCACATGAAATTGTTCCTTATTCTAAATTTGATTCTAATACCAATTCTATTTATTTATTGTGTCAAGATTCTACAATAAATTACTTTAATCCCATTATTCTTGTGTATTGCCGCCATAATCATGATCTTAAATGCATATTATCAGGAAAGGCTGCAAAAGCAGCAATCTTTTATATTACTGATTATATTACAAAATTAGATCTTAAAACATATCAAATGCTTTCTTTATTATCTTGAGCAGTACTTAATACAAAAGGTGCAACTGATGTTTTTAATCCTGTAGCAAAGTCAAAAGCATTATTACATAAGTGTCTTTCACAATCAACAAAACAGCAGCAGATACATGCACAACAAGCAGCGTCGTATATAAGAGGCCACAATGATAGCTTTTCTTCATATAAAACAGTTCCCATGCTCTCTAGTCTTTTGATTTATAGCATTAAACATTGTCTTATCAACTCATTGGCATCAATAGGAGAATTTCAAAAAAAAGAAGATGAAGATGAAAATGAGGAGAATTCGATTGAACCAGTGTCAATAAAATTCTACTAGTGGCAATTTTTTAAAAGCTACTCAAGTAGAAAATTACATATATAGAGACTGTGATTTAGATGAAATTTCATTTTATGATTTTTTTTTTCAACAATTTCAAATTGAATCTATGCAGCGGTTTAAACCTAAAAATTCTAATGAACCTCGATTGAGAACTTACAAGCGCTGGAAACTGCAACATCCTCATCCTCTCTGTGATTCCCATCAACTAGTTGAGCATACTAATTTAGAGCAAGGAGATGGATATAAACTGTTAATACCTCGAGTTATAGGTACAAGTATTCTTTGCTCAACTCAAGCTGATTATAGTCTTTTTATGCTTGCTCACTTTAAGCCATTTAGTAACTCAAAACCTCTAATCCTTCCTCAAAAAAATCCTGATCATGTTTTTGCTGCATATAAGTTTGATGCAACTTCTCTTAAAATTATGAGAAATTGAGAAGCTATCCATGAATGTGAAGATGAAAGAGATGCTGAAAGACTTTGCAAAAAAGAACAAAGTATGAATGAATCAAAAGTTTTAACTTAATTGGCTGTATTTAATGAAGATGACTCGATCTTAATTCCAGATAGTCCTATTACTTTAGCTCAAAAGGATTATAAATTAAATCAAGAATTACTTACATTGCATGCAAGCCATTAGTTTTCTTCTACAGATTCCTCATCAGAAGCTGCACAAATGCCATTAGATTTACCTACTATTAATGCTTTCAATCTATAATATACGCAACGAAGCATGTGATTTAAAATGCTGATATAAAAATAGGCCATTTTAAGTAACTTTGATTATGTAACAAGCAAAGTTTTAAATTGAGGTTTTTTGATTTTTGTGACTAAGTCTGAGCACAATTTAGAGGACAGTGTTTTTCCCACCCTGGGTGTTCCAGCTGCAACATGACCAAACAAGGCCTGGATTCAATTATGTGGAACAGACACCACACGACAATTATAAGTATGCTTCAACTACTCATTGATCAATATTAACATATTATTGAATACAGCTTATAAGTGATATTTCTGAAGATCTAAGACTGTTGATATACTCAATATATCACCATGTAAGTGACTATTAATGTTTTTGAACTATTGAAATGCTTAAAATTCAATTATTCAGGCAATCTCCAACTACTCCTTCTAACATTCAACCACCCACCACTCCTGAAAGTCAAAGGCAACAAGCAAGGAGTCAAAATAGACTTCAACAGTTACAAATGACTGATCCTGATGATTGTCATACCAATAGAAATAATAATAGATCAGTGGTTGTGCCACCACTTCATTTTGCAGCTGAAAATATGGGCACTGGGGATATGAGACATGGGAATATGGCACAATGGATAAGATTAGATCAATAAGTAATGCCCATAACTTGTTAAAAGTTGAGCTCAGTAACCTAAAATCAGATGTGTAAGTCAATTCTCAGTCTCTTTACAGTCAACTAATTTTATTATACTGTACAAGATGTGTGAGTCAATTTAATTGTACAATAAGTTATAAATATTGTTATTAAACAACTGCAAGTACTCACTCTCAGTTTCTTTACAATTGACTGAGAGTGACACTTGGACAAAGCTCTTCTTATATACATGCACAATGTACAATGCTCTTT
Source organism: Termitomyces sp. T69sscA (assembly GCA_017657225.1). NCBI lineage: Eukaryota > Fungi > Basidiomycota > Agaricomycetes > Agaricales > Lyophyllaceae > Termitomyces > Termitomyces sp. T69sscA. Next base: position 13,802 of record JAGGAQ010000255.1, on the reverse strand, counting down.
AGCCATGGTAGCCCAACAAAGCATATGTGACCAATGTGAAGGGTTAAAGAGTGGCCAGTTGTTTAGTCTGTGTGGTGACCCTTACTGGCAATTTGAACAAAGTGAAAAGCCAGTTGGGAGGTGATGTTAGGTTCTGCTAATCACAGAGGCTCAGATCACTGAGCAAATTCTTACATGACAAATATAATGTCCATGTGCACAGTGAGTATTGTCAAGGAGCATGGAGCATAAAAGACTGAGGATGGGACCAGAAATGCAAGCAGCAGGCAAGCAAGGAGCACTAGTCACACCAAAGCAAAGAGTGTAAATGCAGTTGATAAGCCTGCCTTTGTGTCAAAAGGAGTATTCACACATTTTATGGCATAAGCTTGTGAACTAATGGTTAGCATGCCCTATGGTCTGCCTGGTGCCTTTTCCAAGGGCTAGGGCTCAAATCCTGCAACAAGCCTTTCATATGGTGCTGCATAGTTTTTCTTATTTATCTATTTTTCTTTATTTTCTTGACTGCCAAGAATTTATTAGCACTGCTGCAACACTAGCAACTAGCATCATTTTGATGGCACTGACATTTTTGTGATTTTATATCTACTTCTTGACATTTTAACATAACAAACAGCTTAATTCACAATGCTTAGCATTGCCAAGGACTGATTTGACGTTTTTCTATATAAAAGATTGTTGGTTGGCATTTACTTACTGAGTTCACTACTTTGACAATCAAAAGTTGCAAATGGTGAACTTGCTTACTATTCATTATATAAACTGTACTTACTTACTGTGAACAACAAGTTGCTCTTACACTCCATTTCTTACGTCTTGAGCTTCAGAGTTCAATTAAGCTTAGTCTTTGTCTGTCTTATGCTAAGGTGCTGTCTTAGTGCTTTATCATGTCACTGAAAGTATGCTAATGCTCTAGCACATAAAACTTTATATGCCTAGCAAGTATGGCAGACCTCCAGTGCTTAGCATTTATGCTAAGCCCCTCAGTCATTTTCCTTGCCACTACCTCTACTAACTCAGTTGCTGGGATCCTGCCCTGTTCTCCTTTAGCAAGCCTGATGCTATTCACACTACCTAGTGTTTGCTCACTCTGACCCTACTTGGCACATTTTCAGACATCATCATCATGGTGTAGAGGAGGGGTGGAAGACAAATGCTGGGGGTGAGAGTGAGTTCCAGGGCTGAAGATTGAGAGATGGGAGTAAGCAGAGAGAACTTAGTGAGTTCTGAGATTAGAGATGAGGTGCAGAGATCTAAACAAGCTAAAAAAGGAAAGAGTCAATATAAGAGATATATGAAGAATGGAGAGAGATGAAGGCTGGAAACAAAAAGGAGATGAAAAACTTAGAGACTTGAGGCAGAGAGAGGGAGGGACAAAGGATAGATTGAGTAGAGTACAAGATAAGTATAGACGAGAGGAACAAGACAAGATAAAACAAGTACAAGGTGATACAAAATGAAATAAATAAAGTCAAAACTAGATAAGACTGGAATACAAAATATAAGAGAGACAGAAATACAAAACAGTGACAATAATGCAATATCAGTACTAGCATATCAGATACTACACTATAACTTATATACAGGGTGCAGTAGGTAGGCCCCAGAGCACAAGTCCAGGCCCCAGTGACAAGTTGTGGTGCCAAAGCTTGCAATGAAGCCTGAGGATCATGTAAAGCAGCGGTGAATGTCAATGTAAGTGGTGCAGTGCAAAGGAAGCTCTCAAAAAAGGACCTTGCTTTGGGAGCATAGGAAACATGGAATGTTGAGGATGCAAGTAGGTGAGCATGGAGAGGGCATAGAGCATGGAGGTTGAACTAGGGATGATGCATAGTTGTGATGCATGATGAGTACTTGATGGGAGCTGAAAGAGACCTTGGCATAGGCTAAGAAAAGTGCTGGGGACTGCTGAGGCTGGCACTGATGTGACATTTGTGAGTGGTGGTGGCTGAGGAGATGTCAGAGGTAGTGGTGGCTGGTGGTAGTGATGGGCAGTGATGGCTGAGCATTACCAATGGTGGTGGTGGTTGCTAAAAGAATTGATTATGTAGTGGTCTGGACCTGAGATGTTGTAGGGCTGGTGTGAGGAGGTGGAAGTCCTAGAGCCAGGGCTGGGTACCAGAAGTGGATGGCAGGTTGTGACAGGTGAAGCCTTAGGGCTAGGACTCAGGACCAAAGATAAGTAGGCAGGTCATGACAAAAGACATAGTAATCTTGCACCAAATGGAGGAAGCTATTCTTTTTCTTAATGAAGAACACCAAAAAAGCTATGAGCAATTTGGATGGGTGGATATAGCCAGAGTCTGAGTTCTTCTGGAGAAATGTATTCAACTTGTCCTACTTTTTGAATGCAATTGAATAGACCTTGCAGCTAAAAAGCATAGAGTCAGGGAGTAGCTTGATAGCATAACCTCACTGCTTGCACTTCAGAAGCAAATTCAAGAACACCTTTGAGAACACATCTTCAAAGCCATGAAGGTATCTTGGCACTGCATTATGGAAGGCCCAGGACTAAGAGTTTGCAGCAAAGGCTTGGACCAGTCTCTAGGAAGTGATCTAACTGGCTCAAATCTTTACTGAGAAAGGTAAGGCATACAGCATAGTGGCATAAATGTGGTCTGCTACCTCCACAACCTTATCTAAAAAACCTCAGTTCTAGAAGACACTAGACGAAACAGATCAAGCAGGTCAAGGTCAGCATAGAGCATATGACCTGTGCAATAAGCCCAGATTGCAGCACTCTTGCACCTTCAAGTAGTGCTTCTCTTTGACCTCCACTGTACATGCCAAGCATCTTTGGAAGTACCAGCTCATATTGAATTTGCCCCAGGCCAAGTCCACTTTAGAATTGTACTCCCTGAGTGTGAAGCCAAGGACCGTGTTTTGCTTGCCTGGACTAGTGACTGTGAAGATGGCCTACTCAGCATGAGATTGATAGCAGAGCACCAAGTCAATTACAAAGTTGATGACACCAACCTTGTTTGGTATTCCATTGATATTTAACACCAAAATGAGCTTGGTAAAAGGTTGTATAGTAAAGCCCTGCTGCTTCACAAATTCTGCATCTAGAAAGAGCCCTGTGTCATTGTCATTCAGGAGGGCAGCAACATGGTGAGTCTGTTGAGTGTTAGTTGTTTCAATCTCCATGTTCAGGCATAACAAGTTTGTGAATAGAGCAGATGCCACAATATAACAGCATGGTAGTTGTTTCTCCTGAGCTGAAGAGCCATGTGAGTTGATTGTTCAGGCTAGAGGTGGTTTTTGTATGTCTGGAAGGGTGCTTATAGATTCAGTCTCAGAGTGGTCAATATGAGAATCTATGTTGGCATTCTCTATAGACAGACATGCAAACTAGTTAGCACCAAGCAATAAAGGCATACTCTCCATCTGTTGCTTAACTAAAAATCCTGCTCTAGGACTAGAACAAAGGCATTTCCACTATCTTCCTTCAGGGTTGATGTGTCAGCTGAGAGATTTCCAGTGGCATCCTGGCCATCACTAATTCCCATCATGCATCACAACTCTGCACATCATTCATCATTCCACATGTCATTCCTTCATCTGTGGCCCACTCATCATTCCATCACAGCTACACATCATTCTATCACACTCTGCATTAACCATGCACTTCATTGTCCTGCTGCCTTTTCATAAACCCCCTCCATTTGAGCTTCCAAAGCAATACCTCTATTCCTTTGAGAGCCTCCTTTGCACTGTACAATCATAGTCAACATCCAACAGCTTTGCACAATCCCTGGACCATGCTTGGAGCCTCAGCACTGTAACTTGTCATTGGAGCTAGGACCTGTACAGAGCTTATCTACCATCAGTATATAAGTCATAGAGTAGCACTTGGTTTGATATTGCCTACAGTTTGCCTACATCTTGCTTCAATTTGCCTCTAGTTTATTACAGTCTTGTTTTGTTTAACTCATGTCTTGTTTTACTTTGTTTTGTACTCATTTTGTCTTCACCTGTCTCTTACTTGTCTTGTATCTCTCATCTCAATTTAACTCCTTTTCTTAAGTCACTTGTCTTGCTTTTCTATCCAAAGTCTCCTTCAAGTCTCTTTCTCCTCAACTCATCTTCTCTCCTTGACTCAACCTCCAATCTCTCTTGTCAACTCTCCCTTTGTCTCCTTGCTTTATTCTTCACCTTTGTCTTGGCTCAATCAACTTCTGCACCCCTCACTAACAACTCTGGACTTGCCTTTTCCCTGCTGCTTGCTTTTGGTGACCTATATACTTGATACTTGTGATTGTCATCCCTGAGACTCACTCTCAGCCCCAGCACTTATCCCTTGCTCACTCATGAACCCCCAGTGCTTGCTCTGTGCACATGCTACTCTTGGATGTGATCAATGCACCTTCTACCTCTGGCTCTGCCCTTTAGTTTTTCATGCTTGGAACTCATCTCAGGTACTTGTTGTGCACATAGCACATTACATCTGCCTAGTAAGGACTTGCCCAGTAATTGTAAGGGTGACCTCTGGAGGCTGTGGCTCAACTACACAGCTGGCAGAGGGGGATCCAAAGTATATTAAAATATATACAGTTAATACAACAGTAGCTAGTCACCTGGCAGGGAAAGATCCAAAGAGAACAAGTCTAGGGATTTTCTATGCCAGGTGTGACACTTCTGAGGCTCAGGAAGCATGAGAAAGGGCTGTACAGCACAACTAAAGCTGCAATTAAACCAATGATCTAAAGAAGAAAAAATCTCCAAAAATAATCAAAAACTCGGAAATCATCTTTGGCACAAGTCCTCCAGTAGTTACATGCTTGAAAATCATTGACACACAATTAGCATGATGTCACATGCATGTGACAACAGCTGTAACAATGAAACATCAAAAATAAAGTGACAACTGATAATGCCTAAGGATTGCTTGAAGTAAAGAAGGTTGAGAGACAAGCATAAAACTGTGTTGAGCCAGCCTATGTCCAGTGAGTCTCAGAGCAAAAGGAAGGGGGAGACCAGGAGAAGAACTGGTTTCAAAAGTGGTTCCCTAAAAGTGATCTGAGCTTCCATGGTCAGCGGAACACATTTATTATATAGAAGCAAGGCTTAACTGTAAGAGTAACCTCCAGGAGTTGCAGCTCAATCACACAACTAGCAGAGAGAAATTCAAAGTTATATTAAACATGATAGTCAACGATACAATAGTAACTAATCACATAGCAGAGGTTAATCTGAAGAGAACAAGTCTAAGGATCCCTGCTGCTTAGTGTAGTGCATCAGCAGGCAGTGGAGGCATGAAAACAACTGTACAGGTGACCGGAGCTAACCTTAATCTTAGATAATGCTCAAACAGAGAGTGCAAAAAGTTATGGAGGTTTTTTTTTAAAAAAAAACAACAACTTCCAGTGATCTCCAGGAGTCTAGAATGAGTTCCAGAGGTCTAGAGCAAGCCTCAAGGGTCCTGGAAAGTGGTGTAGGAGGTGGGCTGGAGCATAGTGAAGTGCCAAAAATAGAAGTCAAATGGAAGTCTCCTGGCATTAACATCTGTAGAACTCCTTCCACAGAGCTAGCAATGTGGAGTTAAGCAAGCACAGAGGCAGGCCAGAGTCAGGCAAGGGGCAGGTAAAGCAAGGAGAGGGCTAAATGTTGTTAAAGAAGCTTATGGTTGATTCAATAGATATGCCAAAACCATACTGCTATTGTTCAGCCTAAAAATATTCCATCCACAGGCTACTTTTATACACTACATTGGTAGCTGTGCTATTACTAATACTGTTTAAATAATTGAGTCCTGGTATATAATGAAATACAACTAACAACATTTGATGCTGAGTGAGGCTAAGTATGAGAAGACAAAAGGGGATAAGGTGGGCCAAGTGGTCATTCAGAAGTACTAGGAGTGGCCACAACATCAGACTAAGCTTGGTATAAAGTTGGATATGGGATCCCTTTACAGATCCATTGTCTGCCAGTACAAAGGAGATAGGACTAGCTTCATGCTGAAATACACTAGACAGCCACTTCAGTGATTACAATTGAAAGAAAACCATTGAAATGGGTGAGTCATGTGTGTTTCTGCATTTGGACTCAAATGACTGAACTTTTACAGGGTGTAGAATGCTGCAACAACCAACATGACTGATCATGTCATTGCACATGCAGAATTCACTGCATCCCTTCCTCAAGACTTAGTTTTTAAATAGACATCCAAAATAGAAGCTTGAGAGAAGAATCCAAAAGAGGTGGCAATGAACCCATTGGTATTTGATATTGCAAGTATGTCTGGTGATGCATTTTTCTATCATTGCACTGATGGGTTTTCTTTGTCACTACAGTGCCACACAGGCTGTGGTGCATTGAGAATTGACTCAGGCTGAGGCTCATGAAGCTGGCACCACAGATAAAATATCTTTGGATAATCATGTCTCCTTCAGTGTTCTCATGATATGTGGACTGAATATTGAAAGTGAACAGTACATCATTGATTCTTTAATACCAATTTTCCAAGACATTCTCTCAAAGCTGAGGCTCAAAAGAGTTGGGAACATGCACAAGATTGACAACATGCAAGACTTTGACTTCAATGCAATGCACTGCAGCAGAAGATCACAGCCTGGTCAAAGGTACAAAAACTATAATATATGTCCCTGGTGCTTTAGTCCTTTGCAGAGTTGAAGAATCCTCCACTGCTGCCCAGAATATGCCTTGAAAACCCTACACCCTCTAAACTCTGTTGCTATGGCTGCACTCACAGATTGGCTCCAAAATTCTCTTTAACATCAGTCTGACCAGGAATGAATGGAGGCTCCATTATACCCAGGCATTTGAAGCCCTTGAAGCTCTTGAAAGAAATTTCTAGATTTGATCCCACCTCTACAAGTTCAAAAACCACTTCATATGTGGTCAACATGCTAATACACATGTTTAAGGAGCCATTAAAGACATGCAAAGCTGGGCACATTTTGTATTTGGTATTTGATAGATTAAGTAACACAGAATTTGAGTTTCTGATGCACTTTTCCATATGACACAACAATCAAGGTTAGAATATCTACTGTTTCACATGATAAAAAAAACATCCTACTTACAGTGGGGATTGAGGGAAATTTATTTAGTTCTTGCCAAGCATGTTTTAATCAAATGTATTGATTGTTATAACTTGTCATAACATGCACCACATACATATATACAGTTAAATCAGAGTAAATCATCATTATTTTGCCCACACTGATGTAAATGCAAGTTTCTATTGCAGTCCTAACTTGGAACAATTGACTTGTCAGACATTTAATTTTCAGAATTACTTAATCCACCAAATACAAAATATGAAATATGAAATATGGCTGCAAAATATACCCTGTTATAACCCATATCACGACCTGCCACCAACCCCCAGGACTTAGGCCTGGCCCTAAAACTCCAACTCCCTCAAAACTACCCCCACAACCATCCTGGGCCTGGAGCACTACCCAGCAAACCACTTTGGCAACCCCTGGCAATCACCACCCATCACCACCACCAGCCACTGCCGCCACTAGCATCCCCCCAGCCATCATCACTGTGACTGCCACATCAGCGCTGGCCCCAGCTATTACACCACCTGTGACCGCTACATCAGCGCTGGCCCCAGCTATTTCCAACACTTCCTTAACCACAGCTGCCACATTAGCATGGGCGCTAGCAGCACCCAGCACTCCCCTGGCCTGTGCTGAGACCCCCATTGTGCATCATGATCACACATCACTGCTGACCCAACCTCTGCATGCCATGCTCCACTTCCGCTCACCCCTTCACTGCCTCGCCACTACATGTCTCTGTGCTCCCAGAGCAAAATCTCCTATGCCACATTGATGACGCCCGGAATTGTACCGAGTGGTGTCAGGTAAGGGAGTGGTAAGGTGAAGATTAGCATTTCTGCCAAGTGTACGATGCCTGCCATAGTTGCAAGGCACATAAAATGACTAGTACACTGGCGTACTTCTAGTGGCGAGACAAGAACACCTTACAAAAGTGCTCTTGGCATAGAGTAAACTTAAAGGAGGCAAGATTGAGCTCTTAAGCCCAAGCGTAAGAGGTAACAGTGAAGGTGACTTGTTATTTGCAGACTATAGGTACAGTATATATAGTAAAATGTAAGCAAAGTCACCATTGGCGCCCAAGGATTGCCAACATGGGGAACTAGTAAGTAAATAATAGGCAACAATCTTTTATATAGGAAAGTGTCCATCAGACCTTAGCGACGCCTAGCAGCACCAGTCAGGCCGTCTGTTGTGTTAAAAAATGCCAAAAAGTAGGTATGAAATCACCAAAATGTCAACATTGTGGAATGATGGTAATTACCAGGGTAGGGCGGCAAAGCCGACAAAACCTCAGGGTCAAGAAAATAAGGTAAAATAAGTCACAAAATAATAATGAAAAATATGCCAAGTGTATGTCTGGGGTTCGAACCTCAGCTTTTTGAGGGGGTGCCAGGTAATCCATAGGGTGTGCTAACCACTAATCCATATGGCTGTGCCCATGAAATCATCAGTATGCCTTTTGATACAACCTGGGTCTTATCAATGTAACATGTCTCAACCTCCACCGCTGCCTTGCGCAATCCCCTGGTCTCACCCTGAGCCTCGGCACTGCAACTTGCCACCAGGACTTGGGCTTGAGCCCTGGGGCTTACTTACCACACAGTATATAAGTTGTAGAGTAGTCAGTAGTACTCTAGTCTTGATATTGCTGTACCCCTCATATTGTTTCTTTGTGTCTCATCTCTGTCTCATAATTTTGTGCATTCTGGTCTCTGTTGTTTGACTCTGTTTCATTTTATATCGTACTTGTCTCATATCTCCTCCTATTCATCATCTCTACTTGTCTCCTACTCTAATTTCATCTCTGCTTTACTCTTTCTCTTGCTTTCAACCTCTAAGTTCTCCTTGTCTCTTTTGTCTCCCACCTCAAGTCTTGACTTGTTCTGTTTCCACTTCCTCTTATTTTATCTCAACTCTTTCCCCTTTTGGCTTGTTTGATCTCTGCACTTCTTGCTTCCATTCCCAGAACTTGCAAAGTCCCTGCACCCGCCCCAGCTCTTTACTTGTTAATTCCTGGAACTTGCTTGTGCACTGGCGCTCGCTTGTTCTGTTCTTTTGCACCCTCAAGACTTGCGCCTACTCCCAGCACTCATCCTCCACTCCTTCCTGGCACTCACTCTCTAGCCCAGCGCTACCAGCGATCCCTTGCTCACACCCCCGGCCCCACTTCAGTCTCCTACACCTTGTGCTCTTGCCAGTATGCTACGTCTGTGGACACTATGTGCACCACGTAAGGTATTTGCTCAGTGGACTGAGCCCCCATGGTCAGCGGAACCTGACAACCCACCACCTACCTCTAATCTTAAGCCCTGGCCCTAGAGCTTTCACCTCCCCAAACTGAGCCTCAGTGATAGACACCTAAAATTGTGCCAAGTGGTGTCAGAGTAGGCAGTCACTAAGCAGGCAAGAATAGCATCAGGCTTGCTTCTATGAGAGAATCAAGCAGGTGCTCAGCAAACAATGTTTGTAGAGATAGTGGCAAGGAAATAAATGAGTAAGCTTAGCATTGATACTAAGTGCTAGAAGCCAGCAATATGTGCTAGGTGCATAAGTTGCACAAAACACTGGCATACTTCCAGTGGCAAGACAAAGTGCTTAGGCAGCACCTTAGCAATAAGTATAAAAAGACTAAGTATTTGAGCTCTGAAGCTCAAGGTGTAAGAGTTTAGAGTGGAAGGTAACTTGTTTGTTTACAGTAATTAAGTACACTTTATATAGCAAGTAGTAAGTAAGTTCAGTGTTGGCAACCTTTGGTCACCAAAGCAGTGAACTAAGTAAGCAAACACCAATCAACAATCTTTTATATAGAAAAATATCAAGTCAGTCATTGGCAATGCTTAGCAGCACTAGTCAAGCTGTCTGTCATATCAAAAATGTCAAAAAGTAGAGTAAAATCACAAAAATGTCACAGAAATGGTGGTTACTAGGGCATTGTGGCAGTGTTTATTAGTCCACAGCAATTAAGAAAAAGAACAATAAAGAAAATAACTTATCAAAAAGAAGTAACTGCAAATATGGAGACTTGTTATGGGCAAACTCCAGCCAATGTGAGTGTCAGGTTCCGCTGACCACGGGGGCTCAGTCTACTGGGCGAATCCACCTTACGGCTATTCACTGGGTACAAACACAGGGCACCGGGAGGAGCGCAAGGCATAGGAGACCAAAGCGGGGCGGGGGGTGGTGTGTAGAAGAGTGCCGGTAGCACTGGTGAGTAAGACGAGTGCCGGGGAGGGTGAAGGACGAGTGCCGGGGGTTGGCGTGAGTCCCAGGGGTGCGAGAGAATGAGACGAGCAAGCGCCGGTGAGCGAGCAAGTCCCGGGGATCAAGAGAAAATCAGACGTGGGGACTCAGTGAGTCCCAGGGATGGAAACAGAGCTGGGGAAGTCGGATAGCCAAAAGGGGAAAGAGTCGAGATAAGATAGCAGGAGATGGAAACAATTAAGTCAAAGAGGAGAGAGCCGGGAATGGAGAGTCAAGAGAACTTAGAGTAGAGAAGAGGAAAGAGGACAATGAGAATAGATTAGAGGTACGAGACGAGTGGAGACGAGACAGAGAGTCAAAACGAGACGAGTACAAGGAAAGAAGCAAGTAAAAGTAATGAGACCGGAACATGCGAGAGACAAAATAGAGACGAAACACAACAGACAAGACAGGATTTACGGTAATATCAAGACTAGAGTACCTACTTACTACTCTGCGCCTTATATACTACGTAGTACATATGGCCCAGGGGTCAGGCCCAGGTTCCAGCAGCAGGTGGCAGCGCCAAGGCTTGGGATGAGACCCAGGGGCTGTGCGGGACAGGGCGAGGCTAAGACATGTCGCGCAGTGCGGAGGTCTCGTACTGGAAGCGCAGAGACACACGATGGTGGTGTGGTGAGGAGGGAGCGGGAGCAGGGCGTGGTGTGCGGAGGTCGGCGGCAGTGATGCACGATCATGATGCGTGATAGGGGTCTCAGCGCAGGTCGGGGGTGATGGGTGGTGCCAGCGCTGATGTGATGTGATAGCTGAGACCCGGCGCTGATGTGGCAGTCACGGCGGTGATGGCCAGGGGGTGCTGCAAAGTGGTGGTGGCTGTGGCGTTGATGGGCAGTGATGGCCGGTGATGGCTGGGGGAGTTGGCCGGGTAGCGGTCTGGGCCTGGGGCGGCTGTGGAGGTGGTTTTGGGAGCGCTGGAGTCCCGGGGCCGGGGCTGAGTCCTGGGGGTCGGTAGCGGGTCGTGACAGTGAGGGGCACCAGGCAGACCATAGGCACTATAACCACTGATCCACAGGCCTACACTAATAATTGTGTGAGTACTCCTTTTAACACAATGGGAGGCTCATCACCAGCTTCAAGGCTCCTACCTCTTCAAACTGAGCCCTGACCCCAGGGCTCCCACATTCTCAACTCAGCTCCACAACACCTCAGAAGCATGCACCATCTAGACTGCTACATGCCTGACCATCACTGCCACCCTCTGTTAAAGGACTTTCATTTTAGTCTATACTAACTTCTACTTGCTCTGCCTCTTTGTACTTCAGTCCACCTCCTTGTGCCACTCTTCAAAACCCCTGGAGCTTGCTCTAGACCTCTGAAGATCCTCAGAGATTTCCAGATGTCATTTTCTTTTTGGGCAACCTCCAGAACTTCCCACACTTCCAATTCAAGCATTGTCCAAGTTTAATGTTAGTTCTGGTCATGTCACAATTGTTCCCATGCCTTTGCTACCTTAAGGCAGTGGTGAGTGTTGATGTAGGTCATGCAGCACAAAGGAAGCTCTTAAAGGAAAGGCCTTACTTTAGGAGCACAAGAGGCATGGAATGTCAAAGAGGCAAGGAGTTGAGCAAGTGGGGGAGCATAAAGCATAGAGGTTGGACTGGGGGTGATGCATAGTTGTGATAATGAGTACTTGGTGAAAGCCAGGGAAGACCTTGGCATAGGCCAAAGAAAGCACTGAGGGTTGCCAGAGCAGGCACTAATGTGGCAGCTGCAGGTGGAGAAGCACTAGGGATTGCCAAGAGTGGCAGTGGCTGGTGGCAGTGATGGATGGTGATGGTTGAAGACTGCTGAGTGGTGATGGTGGTAGTTGCCAAGGAGTTGGTTGTGTAGCGGTCCAGGCCTAGGATGTCATAGGGCTAGTTTGGGGAGGTGAAAGTCCTAGGGCTGAGGCTGGGTAGCAGAGGTAGGTGGCGGGTCATGACAGGCCCTGTCTCTTGGTCTCCTATACCCCATGCTCATTGATAGTACTCACCATCCATGTGGTACATTGCATCTGCCTAGTAAGGAATTGCCCAGTGGTTTGAGCCCCCATGGTCAGCAGAACCTGACATACCCAGCTTTGAACATCTCTATTAAGACTGCCCAAGCAAGAATATGGGTGGCAGCAGATGAGCATAGAGCAGCTTACAAGGCACTGGATTCACTATAAACTACTTGATGAAGTTTCTTGGCAGACACAGTGTTAGAGGCAACTGATATTTGGGAGATGTCAGAAGCTGACAATGATTGTAAATCCAAGGGAAGGTGGAAAGTATTCTGATTTTGATTATCTGCGCAATGGTGAGTTGTAGACCTTTCACTCTTCTTTTCCATGGTGACCACTGAAATTTCCTGTCTTGATTTGACAGCACTTTGGGTTAAATGATGCAAGTTGTGTGCTTGTGCAATGTGCCTTTCTAAGGGAGGTGGAGTTGTTAATTGAGGAAATGTATTGCGTATTGAGACATTGCTCATATTAGGAGCAATGGTGGAGAATAAAAGGAGAATTTGGTAGAGAAGAACTCTTGTCTATTCATTGTGAAGGTTTATGAGCCTATGTTCTGCACCAAGCTGCCCTTTGGGCTGCTTTATGTGATGGTTTCTCATGGTCATGGCATGGATCCCACAACTCTGAATAATGTGCAGGTACAGTTGACAACTTATATGCCTACAGATATAAGTAGTAGAAATTCTGCTTCAATTTCTGCATAATCATTGTCTTTTTCTTTTGTAGTATCTGTTACAAAATATTGATGCAAATTGGATAGTTTACAATAATCAAAGTTGACTCCAAATGCAATTGAGGCTTCAGCTCTGATATTTTCACTATTATCCACCAAGTATGGAGGACTTAGTTACATGACAACGTGCACTTTTAGGTATATCACAAGTAATATACTTTTATTGGTTTAAATTGAAACAATTTGCTATAATCACTTAAGTTGGGTCAATATGGTGTATTATTCTGAAACCCAAAGTCAATATAATGCTCCTGAGGCTAAGCAGTCCACTCCCTGGGGACCCCGAGCCATGGCAGTAATATTACTTGCCTGAGTCCCCATTTTCCTCCTCTTTTATACCCTCTACTGCATGCATGGACCACCGCCAAGGCACTGGGCCTGTTACCGGCTGTTGCTGTTACCTGGCTCCATGTACCCTTGTTTGGCCATGGGTCGTATCCAGCCTGGTCTCCGGCTATTCTGTTAGAAATCAAGCCAAGTGGTTCACTAAGATTAATGTAGGGTCAATCCTCAGTCTCGTATAATCGACTGGTATTGCACTGTACCTAAGATTAATGTAGGGTCAATCTAAGTGTACAGTAAGTCTTTTGCATCATAAGTATAGTAAGTAAAGTACTCACCCTCAGTCTCGTATAATCGACTGAGGGTGCTGTTCAAGTAACGTCTCTTTATATATTGGTGCGATAGGAACAATGGCCATTGTCTGTTCAGGGTGACCAGACAAAGCAAGGGTGGCCAGTCGAAACTAAAGTGGCCGGTCTGGTGAGCATCTGTGGTGGCC
>JAGGAQ010000254.1:0-26433 GCA_017657225.1 Termitomyces sp. T69sscA | reverse complement strand
CTGGGTACATCCCTCGTTTTTTCGGCACCATAAAGATCGATATGATGAAGACGGCTTCGCATCCATCTCTAAGTCACGTTGATGGCCTTCTACTCGAGTATATTCCTGGTCGTTCAATGGCAAGATTCCGACCCGGTATCAATATCACGTTTCAGGAGGCTGAGATAGTCTCTCAGCGTGTCATAGAGCTCGGACGGCGGCTCCGCCGCTTTGGTGTTGTCCACGGCGACGTCCATGTAGGCAACATTATCCTCCGGGAGGAAAATAACTTCCCTGTGTTGATCGATTGGGGTCACGCTTCCTTGAAAGTTGTTCATCTCCCATTCCAAGAACGATGGAAGTTTTGTGGTCTTTACACCGATTTTTACAGAGACATACGTCATTTACTTAGGAAAGGAGCTTATTATGAAGGACCGAACGATGATCCTGTGTTTCCCCCGATTACTGCGGGCGGTATATGGCATCGATTGAGGACTCCGGTGAGCGATGAGGCACAACATCAGGTGGCAGAAGAGTTTTCTTATCGTATGGTCAATAAAGAAATCATGAATCTCCCTGCTGAGGAAAAGGCCATGTTCTATGATGAAGACACGAATGTGGATCCCTCTCATGGTCTGCGGTTCAAGGTGAAGAAGGGCATCCGGAGCAGAAACTATGATGATCCCTGTCCAGTAGAGTAGAACTCTACGATTAAATCACAGTCCTCCTAAAACCTGACCAAAAGCATGTCATTTATTCTCATGAGGACGCACAAGAAAACAGACTGTGTAATTACAGAACATAAGGCTTCTCAAGGCTGTTGTGATAGACTCCACAAGCATTGTACTCCAAATTATTGTATCATCATGAGGACAACAGTCCGAGAGAACAAAAGTATCTCATTCAAAACAAGGGGAAAATAACACTAGGTAAAACATTTGAGGGGAAGGTATATGAGAGTAAGGAAATTGCATGGCAATGCAAAGTTGAAATATGGAGGATTGTTTTGCATGTCCATCCACTGGGTGAGGCTCCACGGCAGAAGGAGCTGGTATCACACAGTAGTTAGGATACATAGTGGAGGTAAGATACAGCTTGATTGCAAAGGCAAGTAGGAAACACAGACTTGGTATCTGATGTGTTTACTGGGCTCATGTTCCAAACGGCCCTCCTGCTGATGAATCCTGGTACAATTCCTTTCAAACGTCGTGAACAGGGACTGGACTTGGAGTCTGTACAAGTTCATGATGAGAATTCATTGTCCAAAGATTCCTCATCTGCATTACTGTTAAAGGAATGAACAAGAAGGGTGCAAAACGATGCGAGAGAACACAAGAGAGTGACACGAAAGAGGCACGAGAATGACACGGGAAGCTTATTCAAGCCCACAGAGATGCACATGATGCGCCAAACACAAAGTGACCGCGAGCGAGTGTATTGGCTACAATGATGAATAGACTACGGTGTGAGATGGAACTGAACTACAATGTGTGTATGTATTAGTATTCGGGGATGTCACGTATGTTCAAGTCAGAAGAATATACTCAGAGGCAGACCTCTGTTGTGATAGCCTTGATCTTTTGTGTGCAATCAATGGCTCCAACTCCATGTTGTTGTTAATTTCTTCTTGGATCTCTTTGAGTTATAAGCAATTGCCAGGGGCACAATCATTGAGTGACCATCAGAAATAATCAAAGCCTGGCTTCCTTTGCCTGCAAATGAACAATTGCATTGGCAAGGGAGGGACAACATGTCAAGGCATAAGTAGATGCATGAGTTATCATCTTCTTGATGCACTCCCTGTCTGCCAGGTGTTGTTTTGCCAGGTCCTCGATGAACTTTTCCTGGTCCTTGACATATGTGGAGATGGCTTGTGAAAAGGTTGAACCTATACAACACAATAATAAGTAACTTCTTCATATGCCCATCCAAGGTTTCCTTCCAGATCCTCCCTGCCTATTTCATGCCATACAGTCCTTTTACCAGACACCACACCCAATCTCCCTTTGCACATTCTTTGAATACTCTTGGCTGCTCCATGTATATTGTCTCCTCCTTGGGTAAGATGCCATTCAGAAATACTGTCTTCACATAGATTTGATTCATGTCCCAGCCCATGGATGCCACTCAATGTGATAGGATCCTTCATAGATCTGCCCATGCCCTAGGTGAGGTAGTGTATGTGTAGTCCCTTCCATAGATTTGGTTGAAGCCCTGGACAACATGGCATGTATTGAATCTGGTGACCACCATTTGTGTTTGAATGTAAACACTGGATGTCCCTTGAGTACTTCCTCATGAAGAACTAGCTTCTACACACCCATCTTGAGTCCAGTTTCTCATGGCAGGACTGTTCTTATCAAGGGCTGTCTGGAGAGTCTCTGGCCTCATCCAGAGTTTGTGGAGTATTGGCATCAATCTCAGGGTCTAGGTATGGTTGGTCCTCAATCAAGAAAGTATATATACACAAGATCAAGAAGTAAATGAGCACTGACTTTTGCAAGTTCAGTATTTGTAAAAATGATATAAAAAGTACATACAATTCAAGGCCTTCTGTCTTCATCCTCATAGTCATAGAGTGTACTGAAATCAACATGACCTCCATACAAAAATGTGTAAAATCTCCTCTGAATATCAATGAAAATAGCTGGTGATGTAAAATTAGCAAACAAACAAACCTTCTTCTTGAACATTCCTACAGCCTTCTTGGAGCAGCAGTGAAAGCAATCACCAAAGCTTTGACCACCAAATAAAGGTAAAAAAAATAAGATTAAAAAAACAGATGATTTCAAAAAAATTACCCATGATAGATCTTTCAGTAACACTATGTATTCAAGCTCCTCTAATGGTACCTTGTAAGATAATATGGATTTCATTCAAAGCTGAAGTGTTGTTTGCAGGCACTTGCTTTGTCTGAACAACATATATACATGGACACTCAGACACAAAGTAAGTTTATTGTACACAATACTGAGGATTATTGCTTACTGTGTATTAATCTAGGTATTGATGATGGTCATACCTCAAGCAGACAGTTACAATTCGAACACAATATAGATTGACAAAGACAGTGGGGAAGGCAATGACTATAAGTGCCATAATGCACTGAAGGTCATGTGACAAGAAGAGTGCCAATGATGTTGAGGCACTTGATATTGCCAGGCAGTGATGCTGGGAATTGTGTTGCATCTTAGAATATAAAAATCAGAGAGTCTATAGAATAACAACACTGTGGCTGATACATTGGACTAGATCCTGGAAGTGTGGAAAATACAGAAGTGATGTTAAGGTTGTTGTCAAACAATGATGAAGATGCAATGAGCTTTTACCAGCATCTGAGATGGTTTGGATCTTAACATTGTCAGGGCAACCTCTGGGAGTTGCAGCTCAATTACACAACTAGCAGAGGGGAATTCAAAGTGATATTAGGAGTGATAATCAACAATACAATGGTAACTAATCACCTATCAGAGGGGAATCCAAAGAGAACAAGTCTGAGGATCCCTGCTGCTTGGTGCAGTGCATCAGCTGGCAGCAGAGGCATGAGAACAACTGTATAGGTGACTGGAGCTAACCTTAACCTTGGATCATGCTTGGAAAGGAAGTGCAGGAAGTTCCAGAGGTTTTTCAAAAAGAAAATGACCTCCAGCAATCTCCAAAGATCTCTGAAGGTCTAGAGCAAGCCCAGGGAGTCCTGGGGAGTGGTGCAAGAGGTGGACTGGGGCATAGGGAAGTGTCTCAAGGAGAAGTCAGTGTAGATCCAAAATGGAAGTCCCTTGATAGACATGAGGACCTGAAGGGTTTGTAAAGAGTCAGATAGAGTGACAATATTCAAGCATTGGAGGCCATCAGAGGCAGTGTCAAAGCAAAGTGTCAAATTGGAAGAGGTAGAGAGGCAGAATGTAAAAGTGAAAAAATAAGATGAGAAAGAGGTATTTCTATATATAATGGCGTGACAGGCATGGGAGCTGTGGAAACTGGCTGTCGATATAGAAATGGTCTCAATTAGGCAGGTCTCTTATGTAACAAGCTGAGTTACTATATAGTGTTCCAAAAAGTCATCCTATTATAATGCAGCTGAGTTTGACATTTTGAGCGGAGTTGCAATTTAATGGACATGGTTTTTCATGCCTCACATGTTCAGGGCACAACACATACAAACAAATCCTGAAATGAAAGTTGTGGAATAGAATCCACACAACAAAGTGAGTAACCTTTGACGTTTTATAGACTAATGTTGATTACCATTCAAACTAGATTATATTGGTGAACCTTTTGAACACTTTGGACTGTTGATACACTGATTATTACTCCATGTAAGTCACTTTAATGTTTTTAAGCTTGAAAATCCAATAAACCAGGCAAAATCAACCACCCACCACTTCTGAAAGCCAGAGGCAGCAGACAAGGAGTCAAAGTAAACTTCAAAAGCTGCAAATGACTGATTCTGATCATTGCCAGAATAGAAATAACCAAGATAAAGATATGCCACAGCTTGACTTGGGAGTTGAGAATATAAGAATCAGGAAAAATATGGGCTCTGGGGCTATGCAGTCTGAAGAAAACATGGGCAATTTGAATTAATCTTCAGCTGTTGCTTCTACCTCTTCAGAGAGGCCTGTTAGACAGCTTGATGATCCATTTTCTGTGGTGCATTGCATGACATCTTCAGTGGGCATGCTGATCCTGCCTTGAATAATCTCACAAGGGCAAATATTGTCCATAGAGAGAAGAATGGCTAACCTTGAAGCAAGGCAGTATCAGGCACTTGCTGCATTGCAAGAGCAACAGAGGATTAGGCAGAATGCTATGGCTGAAGAGCAGGAAAGGCAAAGGGCTGCAAAGGAAGCCAGGCACAGGGAAGAGATGGAGAGATTGAGGCAGCAGGAGGTTAGTCAGAGACTGTTCTAAAGGCCTATTTTGACTAACAAAGTTTGTTAGCATGCACAGCTCAATCTTGAGCAGATTCCTTTGAATGAGGCCAGAGCTCAAAGAATCATACAAGGCCAGCAGGAGCAGCATAGAGCTGATTTGGAGGGAGACTTCAATGGTTTAGGTGCTCAGGTTAATATGGCTGCTCATGATGACCTGGAAAACATTTATGCAGCATTTGCCCAGATGATGCAAAATCCTCTAGATCATTTGGAGGATCCTGTAAACAATGAGGATGATCCAGGACAGCAAGATCTAGCTGATTACAATCCTGCTGGACACATTTCTGAAGAAGAACCAGAGCTTCTTCCAGAACCTGCTGTACAGCCTGACCCTGCTGGACATGTCCCTGGAGACCAACCAGATCCTGTACAGCAGCCTCTTCCTTTGAATGAGCCTCCACCACATTATCTTGTTCCTATGGGTGTCATATGTCCACACTGTCAAGCTCTAACATTGGGATGGTGAAAGGCTTACCAAGTCTACCATATATAATCCAAAGTTTGGCATGTGCTGCTTGCAGGGCCAGATTGATTTGCCCAAACTTCAAGTTGCTCCACCAGAGCTTTTGAACCTACCTCATGGCCACCACCCTCTCTCAGCAGCTTTCAAAGATGGTACAAGAGGTTACAATGCAGCCTTTGCATTTACTTCTTTAGGAGTGAACATTGATGAAGCTATCACCAATGCTCCTGGACCATACAGTTTTAGGATCTTTGGACAACTTCATCATTCCACAGGTGCCTTGCTTCCACCTGAAGGTCAACATCTTATATATGCACAGCTCTACTTCTATGACCATGATGAGCAATTGGCTTTGTGTCAACAAAACACTCCTAGTTTGGATTCTGAAATAATGGCCTCTTTGCAGGACATGCTTGCTAGAGTCAATCCTTTCATTGACATATACAAGCAAGCAAAGCAGATCATGACAGAAGTTCCAGAAGGCCAGCCACAAAAGCTCTTTGTCAAATTGAGAGCAGATTTTGGAGATTGCTGGTGCTATAATGAGCCCAATGATCAGGAGGGAGTGGCTGCTATCATTCCTGGAGATGGAACTGAAGAAAAGTGTGATTACTGTGATATAGTCTTGTGCTTGCATGGAGGCCAATTGAAGCAGATGATTGAATTGCATCCATACTATGCTCCATTGCACTACACCATCATCTTTCCAACTGGAGAGCATGGATATCACTTGAATATTCAATCCAGACTTGGACCAGAAGGGCAGCAAAGAACCAATAAGATCAGTCGATTAGCATATTATGCATATAGGCTTCAGCAAAGGTCATTGGAAGCTAATGCTGCTTTGCTTTTGAGTGGAAGGCTTTATAAGCAATATATTGTGAGATGCATGGGCTTCAATTGAACAAACTAAATTTGTCAGATCTAATCAGAAGAAGATCAGGGCTGATGTATACCAAGGAGTGGTTGATGCTGCAGCTGGAGATGAAGAGGTACAACTACAGAGCTGTTGTATTATTCTTCCTGCCTCCCATACTGGAAGTGAAAGATATATGCAGCAATTGTTCCAGGACTCTATGGCCATTTGCAGGCATTTTGGAAAACCTGACATCTTTTTGACTATGACTAAAAGAGGGGACTACCACATATGCACATCCTGTTCTTTCTCCACCATGATGACAGAATCAGAGATCCAGCTTATGCGGACAGGATTATCTCTATTCTGATTCCAGATCCAATTGCTCAGCCCCAATTGTATCAGGTATGGCTTTTGCTCAAATGATTGTTTCAGTTACTTATACATTGTGCAGGTGATTACTACCAATATGGTCCATGGCCCATGTGGAGCTGCTCATCCCAATGCAAAATGCATGGTAGATGGCAAATGCTCCAAGAGGTACCCTAAGAAATTACAAGAGACCACTTTTTAGAGTGATGATTGCTATTCTAAATGTGCCAGACCTGACAATGGGCACTTTTTTTGAAAAGCATAGTCATTGTTATGACAACCATGATGTTGTCCCATACAATCTTGACCTCTCAGCCAAGTACAGATGTCATATCAATGTGGAGGATTTTGTCTCAGTGGAAGCCATCAAGTACATTCACAAGTACATATACAAGGGCTATAATAGGACTACTTTGGAGATTTCTAGGGATGAAAGAGATGAAATAAAGGACCACTTGGTTTCCAGATACATCTCTGCACCTGAAGCATGCTGGCACTTTCATCCAGTCTATCGCTTGCCTGTGCACTTGGAGGGCCAACATGAGGTTTACTTCCAGGACAATGAACATCCAAAGATGGTGGCTGCTAGGCCTAATGTGGATAAAACTGCATTTACTGCTTGGTTTAAAGCTAATTCCAAGTTTCCCAACAATAACACCACTTATTAAAATTTCCCAACCAAGTTTGTTTATGAGGAACCTAAAAGGGCTTGGAAGGAGAGGGATAGGAGAACACCTATTGAAAGGATGTACTTTGCTTCACCTAGGCAGAGAGAAAGGTTCTACCTCAGAATGCTTCTAACAGTTGTAGCCAATGCATCATCATGGGCTGATCTGAGGACAGTCAATGAACACATTTATCCCACTTACAAGGAGGCATGCAAAGCACTTGGACTGTTGGAGGATGATGCAGAATGGAGGCAATGTCTCAATGAAGCTGCTCCAATCCAACTAGGATCAGCTCTCAAACTGCTTTTTTGCACTATCTTGCTCCACTGTGCTCCTGCCACACTCAGACAGGAGATCTTTGCTGCTTCACTGAAGAGGGGAAGGCTTTGGAATCAGATTGAGGTCCATTACTAGAGGATTTGCCAATCCCATTATATAGGAGACAATTTTTGCAACTGGTCTTTGCTATGACTATAAACAAGTCTCAAGGGCAGTCAGCAAAACATGTTGAATTGGACCTTAGATCACCTGTATTCTCAATGGACAATTGTATGTAGCACTTTCTAGATGCACATCAGGAAGTAGGATAAAAGTGATTTGGTCGCCAGACAATATTGTCACAACCTGCTATCAACCTCTGGCACTTAGCCCCAGCCCTGGAACTCCAACTTCCCCAAACTGACCTCCACAACCATCCCACTGGCTATCCCCAGTGCTTCTCCAACCACAGCTGCCACATCAGCGCTGGTGCTGGCAACCCCCAGTGCTCTTCCTGGTCCATACTGAGGCGCCCCATCATGCATCATGACTATGCATCACCACTGGTCTGATCTCTGCACGTCACATGCCACTCTCACTCGCCTCCTCACCTCATTGCCATTCCATACCTTCATGCTCCCAAAGCAAGACCACCCCTGCCACCGCCTTGCATGATCCCCAGGCTTCATCTTGAGCCCCAGCACTGCAACTCATCACCAGGACCCAGACCTGAACCTTGGGGCCTATGTACCATACAGTATATAAGTCATAGAGTAGCAACTAGTACTCTAGTCTTGATATTGCCATACCTCTTGTTTCTAGTTTTGTATTTTGTCTCTGTCTTAGTCTCGTGTGCCTTGGTTTCTAGTTTCCAACTTTATTTCCTTTTTGTATTGTACTTGTCTCATATCATCTTGTTTCCACTTGTCTCTACTTGTCTCATACTCTCAATCTATCTCTGATTTGTCTCTTTTCCTTTGCCTCAAGTTTCTAAGTCTCATCTCAACTCTTTCATCTCATGCCCATTTTTCACCTCCCTTCTCCCATCTCTGGCACTTGTATCCCCACCTCAGCATGACTGGTGATTCCTTGCTCCATTGCCGCTCACATCCCTGGCCCTGCCCTGGTCTCTTATGCCCTGCACTCTCAATAGTACCATTGCATTTGTGGACATTGTGCATGCCACATGAGGATTTACCCAGTGGACTGAGCCCCCATGGTCAGCAGAATCTGACATAATATCAAGACTCCTTCCTTACCCTCACGTTTACTATGGCCACTTACACACACACATACCAGCCTGCTGGCTATCAGACTGATGCTTACAGAAGACCTGTGCCTGAAAACTATCATGCCATGAGTACTCTACAGCCCCTGTATCCAGCCCCCCTGATCAAACATTACCCCACTCTTGTCCCTAGATATTGGGCCCTGGATCAGCACTAAGTACCCTATGGCCCTTCCATCAGTCAAGATGTTCCTCAGGACTGGTGATGCAACTTCTTACAGGCAACTGCAGGAACCCATCAATGAGTCCTACCCAGAGGTATGCTGGAGACACTGCCTGGCACCTTGGCCCCAGCACATCACCCCAAGCCAGTACTATGCCCAGCCCACTCCTGCTCTGCCTCCACTTCCTCAAGAATACTCTGAAACTTACTACCTCTCCTGGCCTTGACCCTCTGCAGCGCCACCCATCCACACACCCCCCTCTCTCCTTGGCCACCAACGAGCCAAAGCCTACATCCAAAAGCATGACAAGGTCCTCTGCTCACTTCATATATACCTGGTGGAGTTCACAAAATGTACTCATGCCCTTCTCGTCAGCTTAGGACACTACAATCTCTCACCCCAAAGCAATGGACCAATTGCCTCCTTGAATTCCATGAGCTCTATCAATGCAGAGCCATGCCTCAAAGTCCCCAAAACATGCTACAGATGGATCTCGACCTCTGGGATGAACTGCATGCCCTGGTGGATGAGATCCACACCAGCCCTACTCCCCAGCGCTTCAAAGACCCCATGGACTCCATGTGCTCATTTCACATGCAGCATAAGAAACCAATTGAGCCTCAGGACCCTGTCCCTGCCCTGGTACCCTGCTAGCAGGAGGAGCTCAATGTGGCATCAAACATTCTAAAGGCCCTCAATTCCACTGAAGGACTTTTCAACCAGCCCGCTGCCCACACCATTGGCCTCTCAGTGTGTCCCTGTGCAAATTCCCTCCTCAGCGCCTTCCACATACTCGCTGATGCCAACCTCCACCCTGATGCTCTTCCCTGCCCTCCGCCCACTAACAATGACCATGCTTCTAACCACATTCTCTCCTACCTAGCAGAGCCTCTGCTCCAGAGTTTCAATGTGATCACCTCTCTCATTTCAATTTGTGCTATTCCCACAGTAATGCATCCCCTCCCCACAACAACCCCCCACTCCTTTGCCAATCTGGAGGCCCCAGTGCACCTCGGCCACCACCACAACCCCCTGCTCCCCTGCAACACAGGACCGCCATCTCTCTGGAGGACCACCACCCCCCCTGCTGGGCTCAAGAACTGCCTCCAGAAAACAACAGCAGACCCTCCAGCAGCTGAGGCTCCACAACAGATGCCTTCCCCTCACAGCATGGCAGAGGTAACTATTACTATTATTACTACAATGCAGCACCCCCTCTCTGCAACCTCAACCCTCAGAATGATATCTGCAATGCATTGATGCATGAAGGCAAGCTCAACATCTAGAAGCCTGGACCCTTCCACAGCCATGGCCTCTATAAATGAAGAGTCTTCCTTACCCAGTGTCTCACAATGTTCTAAGCTAAGCCCCTTACTTTCCAGCTTGAGAGCTCACATGTTGCCTTCACCGCCTCATACCTGCAGGGAATTGCCTTTGTTTACTACACGGCGTTGCTCTGGTTTGACCCCTCAACAGCCCAGTACTGCCCAACTAGCAGGCATTTGCACAGGAGTTCTCAAGTAAATTCAGAGTATTTGACACTGTGGAGGCCAAGGAAAACCTCTTTAATCTCTGAATGCGCAACAATGAATAGTTCACCACCTTCATTGTCTGCTTTGAGAAGGAGGTCTATGAGACTGGTAGGAACTACAACGCCCTCTGGTTTGCTCTCCACAACTCAATGCATGGAGGACATCCTCTGCCTCACTCCCAAGCAGCTCAACTATGATGGTTACAAGGCTCTCATCACCCAGATTGACCAATGGTATTGAGAGGACCACAGCAAGTACTCGGCACCCTGGGTGCCTTGGAACTCCTCTGAGAACTCCAACTAGCAGATCAAGGCTGCCACAGTCAACCAGACCACTAGTGCTGCACCACCTGCCAATCCCACTGCACGACTGCTTTTCAGATGAGGACTAGCCAACACTAATTGACCTCCAGAACTCTGCTTTCAAGCACAGCTCAATGCTGCTGACATGCAAGAAGCCCTGGATTCCAGTCAAACTAACAACAACCCACCCCAGGACCCCCCCACTGTCATGACTCACTACTGACCTCCAGGACTTAGGCCTGGCCCCAGGACTCCAACCCTCCCAAACTCACCTCTATGACCATCCCAGGCCTGGACCGCTACCTGACCAACCTCCTCAGCAACTCCTGGCCATCATTGCCCATCACTGCTACCAGCCACCACCACCACTGACATCCCCCTGGCCATCACCGCTGTGACCGCCCTATCAGCGCCAGCCCTGGCTATTATGCTACCCATGACCGCCACATCAGCGTCGGCCCTGACTATCCCCAACACTTCCCTGATCACAGCCACCACATCAGCACCAGCACTAGCAACACTCGGTGCTCCTCTCTGGCCCATGCCAAGACCCCCATCATGCATACAATCACACATCACCGCTGACCCAATTTCTGCACGCCATGCCACACTTCTGCTCACCTCCTTGCCGCCTCACTACTGCGTGTCTCTGTGTTCCCAGTGCAAGACCTTTCATGCTACATGACATGTCTCAACCTCCACCACTGCCTTGCGCAATCCCCAGGTCTCACCCTGAGCCCTAGCACCACAACTCACCACTGGGACCTGGGCCTGAGCCCTGGGGCTTATTTACCGCACAGTATATAAGTTGTAGAGTAGTAAGTAGTACTCTAGTCTTGATATTGCCATACCTCTCATATTGTTTCCTTATGTTTTGTCTCTGTCTCATAGTCTCATGTGTTCCGGTCCCTGTTTTTTGACTCTGTTTCATTTTACATTGTACTCATCTTGTATCTCCTCTTATTCATTGTCTCTACTCATCTCCTACTCTAATTCCACCTCTGCTTTACTCTCTCTCTCTTTTTCAACCTCTAAGCTCTCCTTGTCCCTTTTGTCTCCTGCCTCAAGTCTTGACTTGTTCTGTTCCCACTTCCCCTTATCTTATCTTGACTCTTTCCCCTTTCATCTTGCTTGATCTCCGCTTCTCTCACTTCCATCTCTGGGACTTGCTCAGTTGCCATGCTCACCCAACTCTTGACTCGTTAAACCCTGGGACTCGCTTGCACACTGGCACTTGCTTGTTCCATTCTCTTGCCTCCTTGGGACTCATGCCTACTTCTGGCACTTGTCCCCCACTCCTCACTGGCACTTACTCTCCATCCCAACATTACCAGTGACCCCTCACTCATGCCCCTGGCCTGCTTTGGTCTCCTACGCTTGGTGCTCTTGCCAGTATGCTGCATCTGTGGACACCATGTGCACCATGTAAGGTATTTGCCCAGTGGACTGAGCCCTCGTGGTCAGCAGAACCTGACAACCACAACACCCCAGACTTTGCAGACAATGAGGAGGCCCTGTGCATGAGTAGGTTTAGGAATTGGCCTTGGATTGATGTGCTGGAGGAGACACAGGAGCAATGACAATGTGAGGGGGCATGCATCTTGTGCAGTGAGCAAGGTCATTTCATCAATGAATGAGTGCCCTAAATGCCAGGCTGTGGGACAAGCTGTCTGAACCATTGATGGTGAGGACTGTGACTTCTGCTTTACAGAAAATGATCCAGTGGTTTAGATTCCAAAGATGCACTAAATTGTGAATCAAACTTTGATGTCTTCTCTGCCTTAACTACACACCTTCATGCAATGGCTCTATTTCTGGACACCTTCTCAGCTTACCTCCCATCCCAATCCTCCCAGACTCTCCTCCTCTGTACTATCCTCCCCTCCTCCTCCACTCTGGTCAACACTTTGGTTAACAGTGGCGCCACTGACAACTCCATCAACAAATCTCTGGCAATGCTTGCTGCAACACTCTGGAGATTACTCCTTCCCATCCACCTCACTCTCTTTGACAGCAGCTCTACCTCTGCCAGTGACATCACTCACTATATACAGACCACCCTCACCTTTGCCAATGGTCAGCAGCAAGACCTCTGGCTGCTTGTGACCTGTCTGCACACCTCTGCTCCCCTCATCCTGAGCCTCCCCTGGCTCCGCTTCACCAACCCCTGCATTGACTGGCAACATCTCATACTCTACTTCAACCACTAAACTCTAGAGTGCCCAGAGCCTTCAATGTCACTGCCCTGGCCAGCGCTGCTGACCACTCCCATACTCCTTTGCAGCTCTGCTTGAAGTCCACCCAGTTGTTTGTCATCAATGCCTGACTTGGCAACTCTCCACAAGTCTTCACTGCCCTCATCAACAGCGGGCCACTGGCATGTTTGTTAGTGACCAGCTCAACCTCACCCACAATCTCCTTGACAGACCCTTGGAACTCCAACTCTTTGACAGTAAGCCCACCACCACCAGGCCTATCACCAAAACACACTCCAGCCAGTTCCATCATCCTTGACAACAGCCTATGGTTCCTGGTCAATCTCCTGGTTATGCAGCTCCTAGAGACTACCCTCATTGTGTTAGGGGGACTCTGGCTATGCGATGTCAACCCCAACATTGACTGGAGGGACTTCACCATGAAGTTCCCCAGACTCAGTGCTTGTCTCACCACCATCCACCTCTGCCTCCAACCTACTAATGACCTCAGTGAGGCCAGAGCTACAGGTGCCCTGACAACACCCCTGGATGACTCTAGTGACCCCTCTCCATCTTGACATGTCCTGGGCACACCCCCAGCCTTTCTCCCCAACATCCCCTGCAACAAGTATAAAGGCCCTAATTACCCCACCCAGCGGCCTTGGGCAACCCTGGACATTGATGATGCAGATCAGCTCCCTAGCCTCCTTGACCCAGAAGCCCTTGATATCAAAATCATCAGCCTCTTCTTTGCCCACATCATCCAAGATGGCATCCCTGCCTTCCAACTCCACATCTCCCTGGCGCTCCCAGAAGAACACCTAGGCACAGATACTACTGCTCCAGAATCAAAATAGAGGAACAGATATTACACAAAGTAGTTCCTCTGGAGTACCATGAGTTCACTGACATGTTTTCCAAAGGAAGGACCAAGAAGCTCTCCTTACACTGGTTATATGACCACAAAATTGATCTTGAAGACAGTACCGCACTCCCATTCAGCAAAATCTACAACATGTCAGAAGTCAACTACTAGGGCCTCAACAAAGTCACCAAAAAGAACTAGTATCCACTTCTCCTCATTAGTGACCTTGTTGACTGCCTCTGCAGTGCCAAAGTCTACACTAAGATTGACCTCCACTCTGGCTATAACATCCATAGAGCTCCAAGGCATGAATGGAAAACTGCCTTCCACACCCACTATGGCCTCTTTGAGTACCTCATGATGCCCTTTGGTATAACCAACTCCCTGGCCACCTTCCAGTACTCCATGAACAACATTTTTCACAACATGAGCAATATTTTTGTTAATGTGTACCTGGACAACATCATGATCTACTCAAACTCGCTGGAGGAGCACCACAACCATGTCTGCCACATCCTCAAACAACTCTGAGAATATCACCTACACACCAAACTAGAGAAGTGCTCATTTCACACCACCAAAGAGTACCTTAGCGTCATTGTTATTCTGGATGGTGTTTGTATGGATCCTGCTAAGTTGGAGGCCATTCTCAACTGGTCTCTGCCCTGGAACTTAAAAGAAGTGCAGTCCTTTCTTGGTTTTGCCAACTTCTACCACCAGTTCATTGATAATTACTCTGAGATCACCAAACCTCTCAACTGGCTCACAAGAAAGGACACTCTGTGAAACTGGAACAGCAAATGCCAAAGTGTATTCACCCTCTTCAAGGAAGCCTTCACCTTCACCCCCATCCTCTGCCACTTTGACCCCTCCCTCCCTATTGTTCTCAAATGCAATGCCTCTGACTATGCCATTGCTGGTATACTCTCATAGATAGACTTCAGTGGTGACAAGCTCCAGCCCATCACCTTCTACACTTGCTTGATGATACCTGTAAAGCTCAACTACAACATCTATAACAAGGAGCTCCTTGCCATTGTCGAAGCTTTTGAGCAGTGGCAGGCCTACCTCAAGGGCACTCCACATTGAATTCAAGTCTACTTGGACTACAACAATCTACAGTACTTCACCACGACCAAGCAGCTCAGTCACTGCCAAGCCCACTGGTCAGAAATTCTCTCTGAGTATGACTTCACCATCCACTATCACCCCAGCCAACAGATTAGACGTGTACTCCAAGAAGTTGTTTGAGGCAGAGCACAATGCTTTTAAGCATCAAGTGGCAATCTCACCCAAACATCTTCATGCCGTGCTGATTGTGCTGATTATGAACAAAGAAGGTATTCTACACTAAATCCGCAATGCCCTCTGGGACACCTTCTTCACTCAGCACAACCCCTGGGACACCCTTGCAGACAATGCCAACAATGACCACCCTTTCACTCTCTCCCCTGATAACCAACTCCTTTTCTAGGACGGACAAATCTATGCCTTGGACCACAAGAAGATTTACCTAGACGTCTTCTGCCAGCACTATAACCACAAGCTTCATGAACATCCTGGGATTTGTAAGACCCTTCAGCTCATCTCCCAGACTTACTTTTGGCTAGGCATGAAGAAGGACATCACCTGGTATGTTCAGGCTTGCAAGTTGTGTCTTCAGGCCAAGATTCTCTGCCACCACCCCTATGGTCTCATCAAGCCCGCACTCTGTCAGTTGCCACTCCTGATCCTCCATCTCAATGGACCACATTATCAAGCTCCCCAAGTTGGAGGGCTTTGACGCCATCCTCATTGTTGTCTGCTGTGTCACCAAACAAGCCATCTTCATCCCCTGCCACACCATCAACAACACCCTGGAGCCTGCTAAACTCTTCCTCAAGCATGTATTCTTCAAGCACGGACTCCCAAATGACATTGTATCCAACTGCAGCCCCCTATTTGTCTCCCAATTCTAGCAGTCTCTGTGTAAGGCCCTCAAGATTAAACTAACCTCTCCACTGCCTACCACATAGAGACCAATGGCCAGACCAAATAGGTGAACCAGACCCTAGAGCAGTATCTCCACCTCTATGTCAACTACCTACAGAATGACTGGTGCATGGAACTGCCCTTGGTGGAGTTCACCTACAACAACACCCTCCATTCCGCTACCAAAGTGTCACCTTTCTATGCTAATAAAGGTTACAACCCCTGGCTCACCCTCTCCCTTAGAAACATCCCCTCCCACATAGCCCACAAAGTTTCCCAGGACTTCTAGTCACTCCACCAGTTCCTCTGGGACAAAATTAACATTGCCAACAAAGCATACACCAAATACGCTGATGCCCACCATGAAGTCACCCTCAACTAGACCCCTGTCACTCTTGTCCAGCTTGATCGGTACAACTTGAAGACCTGGTGACCCTCAATCAAGCTTGGTCACAAATGACTTGGTCCCTTTAAGGTCCTCCAAAAGGTCTCGACTCATGCCTACAAGCTCAACCTACCCCTGGGACTCAAGGGCCTCCACCTAGTCTTCCATGTTTGCCTCCTTAATAAGTATGCCCTGGACCCCTTCCCTGGACAGCGCCCCAGCCAACTGCTGCCCATCAAAGTCAAAGATGAATATCACTACAAGGTTGACCACATCCTCAACTTCTGACTCGTCCACAGCTGCCCTCACTACCTCATTTGCTGGAAGGGCTATCGACTCAAGAACAACACCTGGGAACCCTGGAAGACCCTTGCCAGCACCCCTGCTAAGCTATGAGACTTCTACTGGCAGTACCTCAACAAGCTCTGGAACCCCAGGACTAGCACTCATAGACGGCATTAGTGGGCATAACCTCTGCCTCTGGTTCTATCAGGAATTCAACTCCCATCAAGACCCCTACATGTTCTCTTGCACAATTTACTTTTTAAAATTCTCACACCTCACAAAAGAATGCCAGATGTGACAAGAAGACCTTTTGGACAACCTACAATTACAATATAATACAAAAAAGTTCAAAAAAAATGGAGAACTGGGGTGGCCAGGAGCTCAATGGCTAATTTACCTCCTTGTCGCTCCATGTTACCCCACTCCCCCCAACCTCTGGCTCCATGATCACTATCACCATTTCCATCTGCACCGCCAATGGTGCCAGATTCACATCAACTGCCACCAACATCCATGACTCCAGAGTAATTGCATTCCACTGGCAATGCCCCACCAACAACAGCTCCAGTTGGGCAATCCTGTGGTCAAGCTCCACTGGCAGATCAAATGACATCTGCCTGATGCTCTCTCAAATCAATGCCTGAGCTGACATGCTATCAAGGAGCAGCTGTTGCTCCTGGACCTAGCCTGCACTGGTAGTCAGTAAAGGAGGTAAGGACAAAATACCACTCACATAGAATGCCCTCTTGGCAGGATGCCGCCTCCACCAGTGCTCAATCCTGCTGCCAAGCACCTCCCACTCCACCACCTGCACCGCCTCTAACCCCTCACTGCCTCCTGGTGCTGCTCTCATGACCGCTGCCTCCAACTTCCCCACCTGCAACCTCAGCCCTTCCACCTCCACCTCCCACTTGCTCATCACTGCCAGCGTCCTATTCCAGTCCTGCTGAGCTGCATTCCAATCTGCCACCACCACCCACACTTTGTCCTCCCAGCCCGCCCTCTGACTCATGAGCTCCTGGATGTGCCAGCAGAGCTCCATGTTAGATGCCAGCAAATCCCTCTCAACAGTTGTTTTGGAACCCTCCCACAGGCATGCTGAGACCAGCAAGAAAACATGAGCCTCAGAAGGGCCTGCCATTGCCACCTTGCTCCACAATCTCTTGCTGAAGCCAGTTTTGGGGGCAGAGGAGGCCTGCTGCTTGCTGGGCCCCACCTCCAAGACTGGCAATGCTTGGCACTTGCCCTTGTTGCATGCCAGCGCAACTAGTACCTCTCTGGCTCTATGCCCACCCCATGAAGGCCCCACCTTTGCCAATGCCAATGCCTCTGCCCCTCCACTACCTTCCTCATCTGATCCAGATGTCTCGCTCAGAGGCTTGGACTGGATTACTGCCACTGCCGCCGCATGCACCTGCTGCCTCCTGCCCAACTACTCCAACACCCACTGGAGCTCTCAGCCCTGCTCCATCAACACGCAAACTGCCTGCCAAAGTTGCAACACTAAGCACCACTTGTGCTTTGACTGACACACCAAACAAATCAACAAGTTCCAACATGGAAAGGCACTGAAAACAAGGTCAGTTGGATATAGAACAAGGCAGGCCACACACTGGACCCTGCACATGGCACCATGCCAACATCAGTGGCTTGCAAGCTCAACCCACTGCTTTGGCAAACTGCTCCATGGTCACATTTGCCTAAGGGACCTGCTGACCCACTGTCAGGTTCCACTGACCATGGGGGCTCAGTCCACTGGGTGAGTACCTTACATGGTGGTCATTGGGTCTACAAATGCAGAGTACCGGTAGGAGGCATGAGGTGTAGGAGACCGAAGTGAAGCAGAAGAGGTAAGTAAGGGATCACCAGTAACGCCGGAAGAGGGGGCGAGTGCTGGGGATGGTGGAGGATGAGTGCCAGGGGTAGGCGCAAGTCATGGGGAGGCAGGAGAGCAGAACAAGCGAGCGCTAGTGTGTGAGCAAGTTCTGGGATTCAATGAAGTGACAAGCATGGAGACTTAGTGAGTTTCAAGGATGGAAGTGGGAGGGCGGAGATTAAGTGAGTCAAAAGGGGAAAAGGTCAGGATAAGATAAGGGAAAGGGAAACAGAACAAGTCGAGACTGGAGGCCGGAGACAGAAAAGACAAGAGAACTTAGGATTGGCAGAGAGAGAAAGCATAGAGCAGAGTGGAATTAGCATATGAGACAAATAGATGCAACAAACAGAGCAGATATGAGACGAGTACAATAAGAAATGAAGCAGAGTGAAAATGGAGAGACCAGAACACATAAGAATACAAGATGGAGACAAAACACAACAAAATGGTACAAGAGCTATGGTAATATCAAGACTAGAGTACTACTTACTACTCTATGACTTATATACTGTGCAGTGGATAGGCCTCGGGGCTCAGACCTGGGTTCCAGTAGTGGGTCGCGGCACCAGGGCTTGGGGTGAGACCTGGGGATTGTGCAGAATGGTGGTGGGGGTTGAGACATGTCATGCAGCACAGAGGTCTTGCACTGGGAACGCAGAGATACGCTGCGGCTAGGTGGTGAGGAGGGGAGCAGGACCAGAGTATGGCATGCAGAGGTTGGGTTGGTGGTGATGCATGATTGTGATGTGTGATGGAGGTCTTGGCATGGGCCAGGAGAGTGTCAGGTGTTGCCGGTGCTGGCGCTGATGTGGTGGTTATGGGTGGTGTGATAGCCAGGGCCAGTGCTGATGTGGCGGTCATGGCAGTGATGGCCAAGAGAATGCCAAGGGTCGTGGTGGCTGGTGACAGTGATGAGCAGTGATGGCCAGGGGTTGCCGAGGTGGTGGCTGGGTAGCGGTCCAGGCTTGGGGTGGTCATGAGGGTCATTTTGAGGAGGTTGGAGTCCCAGGGCCAGCGCTAAGTTCTGGGGTCGGTAGCAGGTCATGACACCCACCAGGATGGGACATACAACTCCAGGCTCCAACACTGGCTGGGATGACTTAATTAATGACACCAGGGCTGAACAAGTCAGCCAGTGTGACACCACAATCTCCAGCAGAATATGCAATGGCTCCACCACCAAAGAGGACACTCTTATGCAACAGTCAGTAAATGAAGACCCAGACAAACATTCACTTATAGCCATGCTTTGCCTCCACACAACGACAAGCCTGGCAATGCTCAAACAATGCCCAGTGCTCCCCATATGCCACCCAGGTGCTGGCACTACTTTTGTTGGAGGGGGGAGGAGTAGGTAACAAAGACGACAATAAGAACATAAGGAAGGAGTGGTTGAAAAACTGGCAAAGTTTTTTTTTTCCTTTTATTTGCATATGAGACTTCTTGATGGCTACCAGACTTTGACTTTGACACCCAAAGCAGCATAGTCACCCATGACTTCTGCACATCTTGAGGGTCTCAATGCTGAAGGGAGGGTGATGTCATGACCCACTACCAACCTCTGGCACTTAACCCTGGCCCTGGGACTCCAACCTCCCCAAACTGACCTCCACAACCGTCCCAGGCCTGGAACGCTACCTAACCAGCCACCTCAGCAGCCCTGGCTATCACCACTCATCACCGCCACCAGCCACTGCTACTTCTAGCATCTCCCTAGCTATCACTGCCTGCAATTGCCACATTAGTGCTGGCTCTGGCTGTCCCCAGCACTTCTCCAACTGCAGCCACCACATCAGCGCTGGTGCTGGAAACCCCCAGCGCTCCCCCCAGTCCATATCAAAGCCCTCCATCACGCATCACAACCACACATCACTGCCAATCTGACCTCCACATGCCACGTCCCATGCCTGCTTGCCTCCTCACCTCATCACCATTCCATACTTCCATGCTCCCAAAGCAAGACCTTCCTTTCAAGAGCTTCCTTTGTGCTGTACAACATGCATCGACCCCCACTGCCGCTTTGCACGATCCCTGGGCTTCATCTTAAGCCCTTGGCTGCGACTCATTACTGGAATCTGGACCTGAACCCCAGGGCCTATGTACTGTACAGCGTATAAGTTGTAGAGTAGCAACTAGTACTCTAGTCTTAATATTGCTGTACCTCTTGTTTCTAGTTTCATGTTTTGTCTCTGTCTCTTAGTCTTGTGTGCCCCGATTTCTAGTTTCTGACTTTATTTTCTTTTTGTATTGTACTTCTCTCGTATTGTCTTGTTTCCACTTGTCTCTACTTGTCTTGCACTCTCAATCTATCTCCAATTTGTCTCTTTTCCTTTGCCTCAAGTTTCTAAGTCACCTCAACTCATTCTATTTCTTGACTCTTTTCTTTTTCAGCTTGCTTAGATCTCCGTGCCTCCCACCTTTGATCCCAGGACTTGCTAAGTCCCCGCACTTGCCCTGGCTTTATTCATCAGCCCTGGGACTCACTTGCACACCAGCACTCATTTCCTCCTCTTCTCTTGCATCCCAGAGACTTGTGCCTACCCTGGCACTTGTCTTCCACCCCTCTTCCCTCATCCCCAGCACTTGTATCACTGCCCTGGCATAACCTGTGATCCCTTGCTCCACTGCCACTTGCATCCCCTGCCCCACCTTGGTCTCTTACACCCTGCGCTCCCAACAGTACCGTTGCATTTGTAGACATTGTGTGCACCATGTAAGGATTTGCCCAGTGGACTGAGCTCCCATGGTCAGCAGAATCTGATGAATATGGACCATAGGACTGTCAATATTGTGTATCCAGAGATCTTGAATGGGTTAGAGCTGGCTCACTGTTACAAATCTGCAATGGTTTAGAGCTATAAGTAGAATTAGTTATTAGTAGACTGTATCATTACTTGATCAATTATTGAACCATTACACTTACTATATTGTATATCAAGTTAGTTAATTATTGGAACTTTTCTGAGTGTGCTTTAGGCAGTACTTTTCAGCTTTTGGACACTCTTAGTCTGTGTCAGTACTGTGCCTATTTGGAATATTGTTCAGGCTATTCTTTGTTGTTTTCTATATGTCCAGTCAATCTTCTCTCTAACTCTTACAAATTCAGGCTATTGTTTGTTGCTTTCTCTAAAAGTATATAATCTTTTCTTTACTTTTATTTAATTTTTCTGGATTTACAAGTCCTCAGTTGTGAGGTTGAGGCTAAAATCAAACCTTGAGTCCTCAACCAAGGCCTTAATCAAATAAACTGAGGTTGGGGCTAGACTTAAGCCTTGAGTTCTCCAACTAAGGCCTTAACTGAATGAGATGAGGAAGTAACAGTTGTAATTGGTACAACCTTTTGTCCTCCTTTTCATCTGAGGAGTTCCAGTATATATAATAAGTAGTAAGCAAAGTTGCTGTTGGCAACCAAAGGTTGCCAAAGTGGCAAACTTGGTAAGTAAACAATAACCAACAATTTTTAATATAGGAAAATGTAAATCAGACCTTGGCAATGCCTAGTGGCGTCAATCAAGCTGTCTGCTGTGTCAAGATGTCAAAAAGTAGGTATAAAATCACCAACTGTCAGCATCATCAAATGATGACAGTCATCAGGGTGCAGCAGTAATGTCAGTGAATCCTTAGAATTAAGAAAATAAGGTAAAATAATCAAAAAAGAAAATAGCAAGATACAAGCAGTGCCTGTCCAGGGATTCAAACCCTAGCCCTCAAGGCAGGCACCAGGTAGACCATAGGGCACACTAACCACTAGTCCACAAGCTTGTGCCAGAAAATATATCAGTATGCCTTTTGACACAACATGGCTCTTATCATTGGGGCATAGGTCCAGGCCCCAGTGATGAGTTGTGGTGCCAGGGCTCAAGATAAAGCTCAGGGATCATGCAAGATAGCAGCAGTGGTCAATGCATGTCATGTGGCACAAAGGAAGCCCCAAAAGGAAGGCCTTGCTTTGGGAGCACAGAGGCATGGAATGGCAGGGAGGCAAGGAGGCAAGCAGAGATACAGCATGGCATGTGGAAGTCAGACTGGGGGTGATGTGTAGTCATGATGCATGATGGGCATCTTGGTGGGAGCCAGGAGAGGCCTCAGCATAGGCTGGGAGAAGCGCTGGGGGTTGCCAGGGCAGGGGCTGATGTGGCAGCTGCAGCTGGAGAAAGCACCAGGGATAGCTGGTTGGTTACATATCCCCATTCTAGATTGTTGCACAGTCTTGCAATTAGGTATGAGTGCTCATACTATGATATGACAGAGGGCAAGGTTCAGCCAAAACTTATTGGCGTAAGTCTGACTTCATTTCTATAAAGCTCTAACTAACAATGTGATAGGATGTCCTAGAAGCTGTTGAAGATATCCCAGTTCATATTGGTGCCATACCACTAAAAAAAGTACTCTTTGCATGCTTTGAGCTCAGTTGGTTAAGATACACTGGGTTTCCATTCAAGATTGATGACATTGTTATCCAATGCAAAGATTGGACCATTATTGAGCCAAAAGATTCAGACAGTGATGCAATCTCAAAGGATTTCTATAAAAAGGTGAATAATAGAGGAGTTACATTTAAAGGTGGACAGTGTATTATCTATTTTCACCTCCCAAATAAGATCTACAACCAATACCTCCACTATTGCAAGCATTAAGATGCATTGGCCTTCACTAGAGAACTCCAGCTATGCCATTGACAACAAATTCCCAAACCAGTCACTGACTTTTTGTCATCATTAAAGGATCAAAATAGAATGACTACAATTATGACAAAGACTTCTGGCAAGAAGTGTCATTACATTTTCAGTCCAGAATCTGGTGGAGAGAATTCAGGACTGGCCACACCCCCTGCAAAGCGACAGGCCAAAACTCTTGACCAACCATCACCAACCACAGAGCACTTAGAAGAGGCTCTAAGGAGTCAACAGATGCCGTAATTAAAAGAAGTCCAAAAACTATGTACGCACCATAGATCCCAGCATTTTTGACCAGTAATAACAGTTGACCACAGTTTGCACTAGTTGGAAAGTTATTCACATTAGTATATCGATGCAAAATATAATTTATCTTATCTAATTGATAGCATATCAGATTAGATTTTAGATAAATATATTCACTTTTGTTGCGCTGGGCTTAGCTACACATGCATGCACTTTTGGGTGGCAAAATAATATAGTTTGATTTGGTATGAAATAAGGCTTGGTTCACACAAAAGAGAAACCAATAAAACCCAATTTAATTCAAATATAGAACTAAAATTATCCCGAGTGATTCCACTGAAGACAAACCCAAGCTCCTGAGCCTAAAAGGTCCATACGCTGGGGAGTCCGTGCTGTGGCAAGCTGTTTGCTTCCTGACATCCTCAGTAACCTTCCTATATATACCCCTCAGCGCCGTGCATGGACCTAGCATACTTTGCATGATTTTGTCATATTTTGTGTGTACCCAGAGGGGCTGCTGCCACCTTGGCATGCCCAGGCCTCCTGGAGGAATGGTTTAGCCTTATTTTGGCAAAAACCATCCCTCCCGGCCTTGTTCTAGCCAGCCGGTCCTTCCCTCGTCCTCCATCCATCCCTCCCACAGGTTCATGCACGTGACATTGAGGCAGATGGTCCGCAGGTGAGCATAGGCAGTAGTGGTAGTCGGTAGATATGAAAACAGAGGTTCTTTGGTCATGATTGATGTCCCATCACCAGGTCAATGATCTGTGATGGCAGCCATTGCCAGGCACAGCCACTTGTCTGGCCAACTCCGAGATTGTGATGCAATCACTGAGATCTTGATATCATCATGGATCAGTGATCCATGATGGTGGCCATCACCAAGCACAGCCACCTGTCCGGAACGGTCGAGATCCTGATGTTGTGATGGATTCGTGATCTCATCACTTGGCCATCGCCTTTTTGCATCAGTCTTACTTCTTTCTCATCAACGTGGTGTTTCCCGCCATTGGCATGGGCTCAACGGTTTATTTTATACAAGGTATGTCTACAGTTTTCGACATTCATCGCGGCTTACCGTTTTCAGCTCGTGATGCCCTCATATTAATATATCTGGTGAAGCATTGTTCTTACAGTGAAGTTCTTGAACTACATTGTGACAACAAATGGTGTCTTGATGAGGCACAGCAAGGAACTCTGTGTCTGGACTTTTCTCTCGACAAACAGAAGAAAGGCGGCTTCAAACTTGCCACATTTAGAACTATGGTCCCAAATATCTTTGGGGTTCCCAAGGTTTGTAAACAGACATTCTAAACAAAGTCCCAGGATGGACAATCCAGCTGTATACATATTCCCCATGATGGACGCAGACAAGCTCAAAATCTTATGATGGAGATAGCGTGCCTAGTTTGGGCTCGTGTCCTTCTGAACCTTGTTTATCAGTTCATTGAAAAGGACGTCAATTTGCATGGACCACTACCTTTTTGTATCCCACAAATGCATTTCATCGAGGCAGCTCTTGCAATTGAGGAAGTCGAAGATGGAAAGGATGCGCACGCTGTCCTTCCGGATGAAGTGATTGGAGAATCGGAAGGCAGATTTAGGAAGTATCTGAATAATGTCTCACCTGTTCCTCTTCCTCTTTCCTGCAAGGAAAATATGGAACGTGGGCATTTTCTCGCTTTTTCACAGCATGTTCAGTACTTTAAAACCTGGAAAATGGCTATTGTATCGGATTACCAGGGTACATATAGTGTCTGAGACTGTATGCATCACCTAACTTCTCGCATTTAGGAAGCAAGTCCTTGCTGACTGATCCTCAAGTTGTGACTTCAGAGTATATCCACCTTCTTGGAATATCACTTCGACCAACTAATTTACCTATAGGAAACTCGGTGATATTTTTGCTGATGGGAATTTGCCTGGAAGCCATCAGAGCTTTGAAAAGCACCATCGTTGCAATAAATTCTGTGAATATTTCAAGCTTCCGACAGACTACGACATCTGGGAATCTCAGAGCTCCGCTATATGACTATATCGAAAATTGATTACATAGACTAGACTTAAAAACAGATATCGTTGGCCGTTACTTATACATTACCTTGTTCACAAAACATACCTTAAACTACGAAATGTCTACAGGCAACACAGTAACTCACATGATATGAAGCATTGGACTTGGTTAGTCGTGAGTTGGCATTACCAGCACAGTTCACACGTGAACGACCATGTTCCGTACTACATACATCATAGTGTGCGTACTATGTATGCAACAGGTGGTCCATCCAGTACTGTGAGAGCTGCCATGATCCAGTATTTTCTCCCGGCCGAGAAGCAATCCGCTGCCATTGTCACTGAGTAAGTCATCATGCACCAAGTAAGCTACCACGCACCTATGGGATGGAGACACGCAGGCTCTGCTAGTGACAAGCACCTGAAGAACTCCATTGGCATGAGAGAAAACGATGGAGGGGAAGAGGAGTCAGCGGCGTGGATGTGATCTACGAGGAATTATAATAACGAGATAGAGTTTCCTGGGTCCTACCATTGCCTGACATCGCGTATCTGCCGAACTTGTTTAGGAATCACGGCTTCGCTCGGCTCAGGGAGCTGGTCAGTCGCTGTTGCCATAGAGGTTATTTCTCTCATGTGAGAAACGTGACTTGGGATAACAAATGTTTCGTTTTGTTTCATTCTGTTTAGTCTTCTTTATTTATTTATTTTTTTTCTTCAGGACGGCCAAAAACCCGCCAACAGTAGCAACGTCGTCTCTGATGTTGTTTCGAGCAATCTCTGTATGCAGACCTCAGGTTCCTCCTCTCACATCTTTACTCATTTTATTGTACTACAGTGTATTAAGCAAGCTACACGTATACCGAACCCTTGGTTCAAGCAAGCATCATTTGTTTTTCACTCATAAACTTTGGATTGATTTTATTAGGCTTCCTAATGACGTGTATAAACCTGGTCATCGCCTTTCGCTCGGGATTGAAGGTGGCACATCAGCAGAAGTGAAGATTGTAAAAGCATTCACTCCGTTCACCAACTCTGTTGCCCTCCTGGTAGATGTGCAGTCTGATGGGCGCAGCATGGGACTTCCAGAGCGTTGCGTAATCAA
>JAGGAQ010000253.1:0-26580 GCA_017657225.1 Termitomyces sp. T69sscA | reverse complement strand
CCACAATGTCAAGCCTGGCTTGACATGTTGCAGGCACTATTTAAGCAGTATCCAGTGTCATGATGCCGTGATCATGACAACCACATCAGCACCAGCACCAGCAATCCCTGGCACTCCCCCTGGCTTGTGCTGAGGCCTCCATCACACATCATGACCACACATCACTGCCAGTCCAACCTTTGCATGCCACACCCCACTTCCACTTGCCTCCTCACTTCATCATCAGTACATGTCTCTATGCTTCCAAAGCAAGACCTTTCTTTTAAGAACTTTTTTTGCATCACACAACATGTAATGACCTCCACTGCCACCTTGCATGATTCCCAGGTCTCACCTCAAGCCCCAGTGCTGCGACTTATCACCAAGACCTGGATCTGAGCTCTGGGGCCTATTTACCATACAGTATATAAGTTGCAAAGTAGCAAGTAATACTCTAGTCTTGATATTGCCATACTTCTCATTTCGTGTTCCATGTTTTGTCTCTGCTTTCTAACCTCACATGTTCTGGTTTCTACTTTTTGACT
Source organism: Termitomyces sp. T69sscA (assembly GCA_017657225.1). Classification (NCBI taxonomy): domain Eukaryota; kingdom Fungi; phylum Basidiomycota; class Agaricomycetes; order Agaricales; family Lyophyllaceae; genus Termitomyces; species Termitomyces sp. T69sscA. Next base: position 26,056 of record JAGGAQ010000253.1, on the reverse strand, counting down.
CTATCTCATCTCATATCGTACTTGTCTTGTATCGCCTTGTTTTCTTAGTCTCTACTTGTCTTGTACTCTGAATCTATCTATCTCTGCTTTATTTCTTTTCCTCCACCTCAAGTCTCTAAGTTCCTCCTTTACTCTCTCATCTCTCACCTGTGTCTCTACTTGTTCTCTTTCCTCTTTCCGTTATCTTATCTTGAGTCTCTTTCTTTCTGACTTGCTTAGATCTCTGCATTTTCCGCCTTCAATCCCAGGACTCACTAAGTCTCCACACTTGCCCCAGCCCTCTATTTGTTAACTACAAGACTTACTCGTGCACCAGTGCTAGTTTGTCCTCCTCTCTTGCATCCCTGGGACTTATGCCAACCTTGGCACTTGTCTTCCACTCTCTTTCCCATCCCCAGCACTTGCATCCCTGCCTCAGCATGACCGGCAATCCCTCGCTCAATTCCGCTCATATTTCTAGTTCTGCTCTGGTCTTTTACACTCCATGCTCTTGACAGTACATTGCATCTGTGGACATTGTGTGTACCATATAAAAATTTGCCCAGTAGACTGAGCGAGCCCCTGTGATCAGCAGAACCTGATATTGTCAAGTATAATAGAACTGGAGTGTAATAGGCCCAGCGATGGTGGGCTTACTATCAAAGAGTTGTAGTTCTAAGGGTCTGTCAAAGAGATCATGAGTGGGGTCAAGCTGGTCACTAACAAACATGTCAGTGGCCCTGCTATCAATGAGAGTGGTGAAGACTTTTGAGGAGTTGCCAAGTCAAGCGTTGATGACAAATGACCAGGTGGACTTTAAGCGGAGCTGCAGGGAAGTGTGAAGGTGATTGGCAATGTTGACTAAGGCAGTAACATTGAAAGAAATGGGCTCCATGTGCTTTGGGGTTTGCTGGTCGAAGTGGAGAGTGAGGTGTTGCCAGTCAATGCAAAGATTGGTGAAGCAAAGACAGAGGAGGCTCAAGATGAGAGGAGTGGAGGTGTGCAGACAAGTGACAAGCAATGTCTTGCTGTTAACCATTGGTAAAGGTGAGGGTGGTGTGCACATAGTGGGTGATGTCATTGGCAGAGGTAGAGCTGCCATTGAAGAGAGTGAGGTGGATGGAAATGAGTAATCTTCAGAGCATTGCAGCAAGTGTTGCCAGATATTTGTCAATGAAGTTGTTGATAGCGCCGCTGTTAACCAGTGTGCTAACAGAAGCAGACAAAGAGGGGAGGGTGGTGTGAAGAAGGAGAGTCTGTGAGGATTGAGAAGGGAGATGAGCCAAGAGGGTGTTCAGGAATAGAGCCCTTGCGTGGAGGTGTGTAGCCAGGGTGGAGAAGACGTTGAAGTCCAGTCCATGCATTTCTAATATCATGTTATTATTTTTCTAATTATTTTACCTTATTTTCTTAACTCTCAAGGATTCATTAGTATTACCGCTGCACTTTGGCAACTACCATCATTTGATGATGTTGACAGATTGGTGATTTTATACCTACTTTTTGACATATTGACATGACAGACAGCTTGATTGGTGCCGCTAGGCATTGCCAAGGTCTGATGGACATTTTCTTATATAAAAGATTGTTGGTTAGTATTTACTTACCAAGTTTTCTGCTTTGGCAACCTTTAGTTGCCAACAGCAACTTTGCTTACCACTTATTATATATAATGTACTATATACTGCAAGTAACAAGTCACCTTCACTCCTCATCTTTTACACTTGGGCTTCAGAGCTCAATCTAGCCTATTTTAAGTCTACTCTATGCCAAGGCGCTGTCTTAGTGCTTTGTTTCACCACTGAGAGTATGCTAGTGCTCTAGCTTTATTTTGTGCCTTGCAAGTATGGCAGGCCTCTAGCGCTTGGCATCTATGCTAAGCATCCACCTCACACTTCCTTACTGCTGCCTCTGCTAACTTGTTTTCTGGGACCCTGCCTGGTTCTCCTTCACCTAGCAAGTTTGATGCTAATCCCTTATGCTTAGTGACTGCCTATTCAGACATCACTTGGTACAATTTTGGGCATCATCAACAGCAATGGTAATCAAAGAGCAAGAGGGTAGTGTGACTTGAAGTGATAAGGAGGTCAACCAGCTGTTGAGATCCTATGCTGGTTGAGTTTGATGGAGGGTTGCTGAGTCTTCAAGTTATGCTGGTCAAGCCATACAAAGGTACCAGGAGTCCAGTCAAGGGTGACTTTGTGGTGTGCATTAGCATGTTTAGTGTAGGCTTTGTTGATGATATTGATGAACTGATATTGATGAACTGATAAAAAGACTGGAGGTCCTGAGCAACTTTGTGAGCTATATAGAAGGGAACATCTTTGAGGTAGAGAGTGAGCCAAGGGTTATAATCTTGATTAGCATAAAAAGGAGACATGTCAGTGACAGAGTAAAGAGTGTTGTTATAGATAAACTTGGCAAGAGGCAGCTTGGTGCACCAGTCATTCTGTAGATAGTTAATGTAGAGGCAAAGATATTGTTCCAGGGTCTAGTTCATTTGTCTGGTTTGGTCATTGGTTTTTAGGTGGTAGGTGATGGAGAGGTTAGTTTTTATTTTGAGGGCCTTATATAGAGACTGCCAAAACCAAGATACAAAGAGGGGGCTGGAGTCAGAGACAATGTTGTCTGGGAGTCTGTGTTTAGAGAATATGTGCTCAAAAAATAGTTTGGCAAACTCTGGGGCATTGTTGGTGGTGCAGCAAAGGATGAAGATGGCTTGCTTGATGAGGTAGCAAACAATGATAAAAATGGCATTGAAGCCCTCTGATTTGGAGAACTCAATGATGTGATCCATTGAGAAGGAGAATCAGAGGCAGCAACCAATGAGGAGTGGTTTGAGGAGACCATAAGGGCAATGGTGAAGAACCTTAGCCTGGAGACACAACCATACCAGGTGACATCCTTCTTTATACCCAGCTAAAAGTAAGTTCAGGAAATGAGTTCAAGGGTCTTACAAATTCTAGGATGTCTGTGGAGCTTGTCTTGTGGTCATAATGCTGGTAAAGGATGTCCAAGCAAATTGCTTAGTGGTCTGAGGCATAGATTTGTCTGTTCCAGAAAAGTAGTTGGTCATCAGAAGAGAGTATGAGGGGATGGTTGGCATTGGCATTGTCAGCTGAATTGCTCTGGAGGTCATGCTGAGTGAAGAAGGTGTTCTAAGAAGTTGTCACGACCCACTACCGACCTCTGGGACTCAGCCCCGGCCCCAGGACTTCAACCCTCCCAAAACCACTCCCATGACCGCCCCGGGTCCAGACCACTACCCGGCCAACTCCTCTGGCCATCACCGCCCATCACCGCCTGTCACCACCACAGCCACCGCCACTTGCGGCACCCCCCGGCCATCACCGCTGTGACCGCTACATCAGCGCTGGGTCTCAGCTATCACATCACATCAGCGCTGGCACCACCCACCATCCCCAGCCCGTGCCAAGACCCCCATCACACATCATGATCGTGCATCACTGCTGCCGACCTCCGCATGCCATGCCCCGCTCCTGCTCCCTCCTTACCGCACCACCACCACGTGTCTCTGCGCTTCCAGTATGAGACCTCTGCGCCGCTTGCACTGTCCCACACGGCCCCTGGGTCTCACTCCAAGCCCTGGCGCCACGACCTGCTGCTGGAGCCCAGGCCTGAGCCCCGGGCTATATGTACTGCATAGTATATAAGTCGTAGAGTAGTAAGTAGATACTCTAGTCTTGATATTACCGTAATCCGTCTTATCTGTTGTGTTTCGTCTCTGTTTCGTTTTCTCGCATGTCCCAGTCTCAATACTTTTACTTGCTTCTTTTTCTTGTCGTACTCGTCTCGCTTCGTCTCTCTGTTTCATTTCTACTCGTCTCATACTTCTAATCTATTCTCGTTGTTCTCTTTTCTCTTCTCTACTCTAAGTTCTCTTGACTCTCTGTTCCTGGCTCTTCTCTTCGACTTAATCGTTTCCATCTTCTGTTATCTTATCTCAACTCTTTCCTCTTTTGGTTATCCGACTTCCCTGGTTCTATTTCCATCCCCAGGACCCGCTAAGTCCCCGCATCTGATTATCTCTTGGTCCCTAGGACTCGCTCGCTCACCGGCGCTCGCTCATCTCCTTCTCTTGCACCCCCAGGACTCGTGCCAACCCCCGGCACTTGTCCTTCACCCTCTCTGGCACTTGTCTCACCCACCGGCGCTATCGGCACTCTTCCATGCACCAACCCCCGCCCCGCTTCAGTCTCCTATGCCTCGCGCTCCTCCCGGTGCTCTGTGTTTGTGTACACGATGATCAGCTGTAAGGTGGTTTGCCCAGTAAACTGAGCCCCCATAGTCAGCGGAACCTGACATACTGTCATGATCACGGCATCATGACACTGGATACTGCTTAAATAGTGCCTGCAACATGTCAAGCCAGGCTTGACATTGTGGCCCTTTAGCCCAGTTGGTAGATCACTTCTATTGCAGGAGTTGTGGTCATCACAGGAGTGTTGCAAATTTCGTGTAAAATACCTTCTTCATTCATAATCAGCATATTATAAAGATGTTTGAGTAGAATTACCACTTCTTCTTGGAGTCCATATCTGGTCTCCATGTGAGAGCATCAAGCTTGATGCCAAGTCAGCTTGGGGGGTAGTAAATAGTGAAGTTGTACTCCAAGAGAATTTCTGATCAGCAGACTTAATGATGGCTGAACTGTTTAGTGGTGGTGAAGTACTGGAAGTTGTTATAGTCAGAACAGACTTAAATTTAGTGAGGTGCACCTTGAAAGTAGGCCTGTCATTGCTTGAAGGCTTTGATAATGGTAAGGAGCTCCTTGTTGTAGATGTTGTAGTTGAGCTCTGTGGGAACCATTGAAGTGTAGAATGTGATTGGCTGGAGCTTATTACTACTAGGGTCTATCTGCAACAGTATATGGGCAATGACATAGTTGAAGGCATTGCATTTGAGTACAATGGGTAGGGTGGAGTCAAAGTGGTGGAGGATGGGGGTGAAGGTGAAAGCTTCTTTGAGTAGAGTAAAGACATTTTGGCACTTGCTGTTCCATTTCCACAGGGTGTCCTTTTATATGAGCTGATTGAGGAGTTTAGTGATCCTAAAGTAATTATCAATGAACCAGCAATAGAAGTTAGCAAAACCAAAGAATTACTGCACTTCTTTGACATTCCAGGGCAGAGGTCAATTGAGGATGGCCTCCATCTTGGCAGGGTCCATGTAAACATTTAGAGTGACAATGATGCTAAAGTACTCAACTTTGGTGGTGTGAAAGAAACACTTCTTCAGTTTGGTGTAAAGGTGATATTCCTGGAGTTCAAGAATGCAGCAGATATGGTTGTGGTGCTTCAGCGAGTTTAAGTATATCAAGATGTTATTCAGGTACACAATAATGAATAGATCATTTATAAAGTACTGAAAAGTGGCAGAGGAGTTGGTCATGCTAAAGAGCATCACAAAGTACTCGAAGAGGCCATAGCAGATGCAGAAGGCGGTTTTCTATTCATGCTTCAGGGCTATGCAAACATTGTTCTGGCTAGAGCAAAGGTCAATTTTAATGTAGACTTTGACATTGCAGAAGCAGTCAACAAGGTCACTAATGAAGGGAAGAAAATACTGGTTCTTTTTAGTAACTTTGTTGAGGCCCTAATAATTAATGCAAAGGCATAGAGAATCATTCTTCTTCTTGGTGAATAGAACTAGAGCCCTAGCAATAAAAAATAAGAACTGGATAAAGCTATTTCTAAGCATATCATCGAGGTAATCTTTGAGAATGCAGAGTTTTGTCAGGTTCTGCTGACTATAGAAGCTCAGTCCACTGAGCAAATTCTTACATAGTGCACATAATGTCTACAAATGCATTGGTACTATCAAAAGTGCAGGGTGTAAGAGACTTGGACAGGACCAAGGATACAAGCAGGGTTGAGCAAGGGCTCATTGGTCACGCCGGGGCAAGGATCAAGTGCCAAGGATGAAAAAAAAGGGTGGAAGATGAGTGCTGAGGTTGGCACAAGTTCCAAAGGTGCAAGGAAAGAGAACAAACTAACACCAGTATGCAAGTGAGTCTTGAAGTTAACAAATAAAGGGCTAGGGCAAGTGTGGAGACTTAGCGAGTCCTAGGATCAAAGATGGAAAACACATGTGAGCCAGATCATGCAAGGTAGCAGCAGAAGTCGGTGCATGTCATGCGGTGCAAAGGAAGCTCTTGAAAGGAAGGTTTTGCTTTGGGAGCACAGAGACATATAGTGGCAATAGAGCAAGGAGGCAAGTGGAAGTGGGGCATGGCATGTGAAGGTCGGACCAGCAGTGATGTGTGATCATGATGCATGATTGGAGCCTCAGCACAGGCCAGGAGAAGTGCCAGGATTTACCAGTGCCGGCAATGTGGCAGCTGCAGTTGGAGAAGCATTGAGGATGGTCAAAGTAAGTGCTAATGTGTTGATTGCAGGCAATGATGGCTGAAAAAATGCTAGGGATGGTGGTGGCTGGTGGCGATAACAGGCAGTGATAACTAGGGGCTGAGATGGCTGATTAGAAAGCGATTCCTGCCCAGAACAGTTGTGAAGATGGGTTTAAGGAGGTTGGAGTCTTGAGGCTGAGGCTAAATGCTGGAGGTTGATAGCAAGTTGTGACAAGTTTGACTTCTGACATGTTGTAAATCTTACCAATTGAGAGTGCAGTATCATTTTGAAGTTTTGAAGTCAATTTTGTGATTATATGACTGGTGTGTGAAGAGCTTCTTAGCACTTTCTTTGGAGAACACATCAGCAAATTTATGATATTTTAGAGTAACTACTTCATGTAAGATTTGCTTTTCTGTTTTAAGTTTTAAAGTGGTGGTGTCAGCATCCAAGTATTCTTTTGAAAGCACCAAGGTAACTTGGAGTTGAAAAGCAGGAGTATTGTCTTGAAGGATGCAAATGAAGAGGGTGAGGCCAATGATTTTGATGTCGAAGGCATTCAAATTGAGGAGGCTGGCTGTTTGATTCATGTCATCAGTGTCTAAGATCATCTGAAGGTGATGGATAGGATAGTAAAGGTTTTTATACTTGTTTCAAGAAATGTTAAGGAGAAAGACCAAAAGTGCACTCAAAGCTGGCCATAGTGATGAGAGTAACTCTAAGTCATTTGAGGGGAAGTGCTGGTGACTTTAGCCTCATTGAAGTTATTAATAGTTTGGAAGCAGAAGTGAATGGCAGCAAAACAATGAGGGTGGTTTCCAGGAGTTGTGTAACTCTGATCAGGAACTAGAGACTGTTGTTGATAATAATGGAATTAGAGTGTGATTTAATGATAGGCTTGGTGGTGGGCCTACCATCAAATAGTTGTAGTTTCAGCAATCTATTGAGGGGATTGTAAGGGAGGTTAAGTTGGTCACTAATAAACACCTCAGTGGCGTCACTGTTGATGAGGGCAGAGAGCACTTTTGAAGAATTTCTGAGTCAAGTGTTGACAATGAATGACTGGGTGGACTTTGAGCAAAGCTGTGGGAGGTGTAAAAGTGATCAGTAATGCTAACTAAGAGAGTAACATCAAAGAAGATCAAAGTGAAGAGTGAAGTGTTGCCAGTTGACATAGAAAGTGAAGGTGGTCTGCACAAATGAGTAATGTTATCAGCAGAGGTGTGGGAATGTGCAGTTTCCAAGCTAACACTGCCAGAGATTTATTAAGGAATTGACAGAAGCGAAAGAAGAAGGAAGAGTGGTGCAAAAAAGCAGAGTCTAGAAGGATTAAGAAAGGAGAAGAGCTGAGAGGTTGTCTGATAGAGCCATTGCATGGAGGGTGTAGCCAGAGCAGAGAAGATGTTAAAGTCTAGTCTGCAATTTGGTGCATTTTTTGAATCTAAACTGGACCATTGTGAAATGGTTGCAGTCGCTTTTAATGGTCCAGCCAACTCATCTCACAGCTTAGCATTTAGAGCATTCATTGATAAAATGACTTTGCTTTGCTTTTACATCTCCTCCAGCATGTAAATCCATGACTGATTACTAAATCTATTGACACACAGAACCTCCTCATCATCCACAAAGTCTAGAGTGTCATGGGCGTCTTGGAATATGTTGTTGTCAAGTTGGTTGAGGTCTGGAGTTTTTTAGATGTTGGCGACGATAGTGAGTTGTGCTGAAGAGCAAGAGCTCTTTCTTGAAGCAAATGATGAAGGTGGTAGACCACTTGTTATTGCACATTTAGAGATTGAAGAGGTTTTCTTTAGCTTCTACTACAGTCTCAAACATGCCAAATTTACTTGAAAACTCCTAGTGCAAATGCTTGTGAGTTTGATAGTATTGAGCTGTTGAAGTTGAACTGTAGCAATGCCATATAATAGTTGAAGGCAATGCTCTGGAGATACAAGGTGGCAAATGCAACACATGAGCTTTCAAGTTGAAAAGTGAGTGGCTTAGCTTGAAATATAGTAAGACACTGTGTCAAAAATACTCTTCATTTGTGGGGGTGGCCATAGAAGGGTTCAAGCTTTTGTATATTAAGCTTGTCTTTGTGTATCAGCGCATTATAGATGTTCTTCTAGAAGTTTTGGTTGCAGAGCAGGGGTGCTGCATTGTAGTAGTAATAATAATCATTACCTCCTCTATGCTGTAGAGGAAAGGTATTTATTATAGAGCCCCCAAAGATCTGCTGTTGGGAGGTCTACCATCCAAAGATAGCATATTATTTCCCAAAAGCAGTCTCTGGGCCCAGTTGGTGTAAGTTAAAGTGGAGTGGATGATTGCATTGGAATTCTGGAGCAAAGACTCTATTAAGAGGGGCTGATCCACTGCTGAAGACTTCAAATTTGTTGATATACAAAGAGGGTGTGGATGAAGATGTTATTGTTTTTACTGAGCAAGAGTCAAAGAGGAGCTTTAAAGCATGGGTCAATTTCAGCAGGCCGGCTCCAAGTGTTGAAGGCACTGAGGAGAGTTGGCACAGAGGCACACTAAAAGGCCAATGGTGCAGGCAGCAGACTGGTTGAAAAGTCTTTTGATGGAGTTGAGGGCCTTTAAAGATTTGATCAGTTCTCGCTGCACATGGAATGAGTGCATGAAGTTCACAAAGTGCTTGAAATGCCAGGAGTTGAAGCTTGTATGGATTTTGTCCACCAAGGTGCATAGTTCATCTTGAAGGTTGACATCCATTTGAAGAGTATTTCAGATGTTCTTGATGATGGCTCCATGCTGATAGAGATCATGGAATTTGAAGAGCCAATTAGTCTACTTTGAGGTCCCAGAAAAGTTGTGATGTCCTAAGCTGACAAAGAAAGCACAAGTGTTTGTGAAGTCCATTAAATATATGTAAAGGGAGGATAGGATCTTATTGCACTGTTGAACCTAGGCTTCAGTTTCTTGCTGGTGTTTCAAAAGAGAGGTTAACGTGTAAATAAAGGACGCTGCAAAGAGTTGTGACCAAGAAATTAGTCAGTGTCGAAGTGTTTTATCCAACTTACCTCTGCTATGCCGCCTCAAAATGAAGCAGTGCTAGCATGCACTGAGGCCAAAAGTGCTCAAGTGCCAAGCAGTGTTTCCAGCATGCCTTCAAACAAAACCTGCTAATAGGTTCTTGCTGTAGCCTACAAAAAGTTACGTTATCAGTCTTAAAGAATTTCTTGACTGATGGAGTGGCTATAAAGTATCTGGTTCTGGAGTACTGTGTAGGGATAAAACCAAAGATGCAAGCAAGAAATGCTGATCATGCTGAAGTGAGGAGTATAAGTGTATAAGTGCTGGAATGTAGAAAAAAGTGGAAGATAAGCACTACTGATGGCTATGGACAGCAATGACCAATATCTGAGATGCTAAGAATCGCAGTGGCTGATAGTAATGATAGGCAATGATGGTCAAGGAGCTCACATTCAGCCTCTCCAGCACACTTATGGCTGGAGTGTGTTGCCACATTGTGGGCCTTTTCCAGCCTCCACCATGCAAGACACCGCAAGTCACAGTGCAAAAATTCCCTCTCCTATGCAGCTTTGACCCTGCAGAAAGGCCCAAGAGCTCTCAGTTCCTCTCCAGCTGCACTACTTCCTGATGTGCTTCAAAGTGGGCAATGATACAGCTTTTGCCGTCTACAATGGGCATTGATGTTCTGCACGTGGTATATCAAAGGGGTCTGGAGCGAGGTACGCACTATCTGTCCCATTCACAAAGGCAGAAATTACCTTCCTTCAAGACGTCCTCCAGCTGGTAAATCTGCTTCAAAAACGACCAATGAACTCCACTGAAGTCAAAGGAGTCAGCAGCAAGGGCGGCGTCAAAATCATGGAGGCCCTGGAGGCTATAGCTGTGAAGATATTCACACACAGCCAGGTGCACCTCATAAAATCAGTAGCCCGCTTGAACCTTGTCTTCCTAATGCTTTCTGTAGTAGTTCTTCTTGCTGCTTTTTTTGCCCTGGGCCTTCTTCCTCAATAAAGCTGCAAGGCTGGGCTGTGCAGCCCTGGAGGTTGTCAACTGATTTGTATCTTGAGTGGTTGGCAGCAGCAGCAGCGAAGGGGCCTAGGAACAAGAGCTGCCAGTAGTGGTGGTGGTTACTGAAGAACTTGATTAAGCAGGCTGAGCTTAGGACATTACCATATAGCTCAGTGGTTAAGAGCTTCCAAAGCTCTATTGGGTGGTTCCAAGTTCAATCCTCAGTTTTTTTAAAAACTCAGTGCCCCAGTCCCTGCAGTGAGCCACAGTATAGTAGAACCATCTCTAGCCTAGAATGTATATATATAACATTCTAGTTCCTACAAAGAACAAGGCCATATCTCAATGGTTAAGAGCTCCCAAGGTCTTATTGAGTGGTCCCAAGTTCAATCTTCTATTTCTAACAGATTATGGGCCCTAGCCTCTAAAGCTGTTCCACCGCTTTTTTCAGTCCTTTGTGACGCTTTTTTAACTGCATTTTGCACTCCACAATCCACACTCAATCTACACTTTGCACCAATTTTTCACCCTACACATGGGTTGGAGAAATGGAGGCCTATCTTCGCTCTCAAAATGCCTGGGTGCTTATTTCTATGCCTTCTTTGGCTCCTGAACTCTCTGCTAAACCTACAGCAAGAGAAAAGGGAATACAGAGAATGGCGGCTAATGTTGCATCTGGATTAAGTTATTTGATGGTGGAGGATGATCAAAGAATCCATCTCAATGATTATAAAGATCAACCAGACAGGATGTGGGATGCACTAAAGCAAATACACATGCAGCAACGCCCTGGCACTTGCTTTAATGCCTATGATGACTTGTTTTCAATCAGAAAAGGAGAGAATTTGCAGACTCTTATCAACAGAGTTGAGACTGCAATGAAAAAGATCCAGGATTTCCGCCCTAAAGACTTTGATATTGCCAAACTAGACAATCTATGGCATTAATCAGGGCGCTTCCTAATGATTTTCAGCATGTATATCTACTCTTCTTCTCAAAGATGACTTGGACAAGGCCAAAATTCACCAGGCCTTCGTTACAGAGGAAACACAACATCATCGTCATGCTGATGAGTTTACTGCAGCTGCAATTGCTATGAATGTTGCATTGGCCAAAGCTACTTGTGATTTTTGCAGTTTGCAAGGTCATACACAAGTTAATTGCTTTAAATACAGCAACAAGCTAAGCAGCAGACAAAATCATCCAAAGGAAAAGGCAAAAAGCGTCAGGAGCAAGCTAATACAGCTTCTAATGATGACCAGTCAAAGAAAGATGATGCAGAATTTGCTGGAAATGCAAGTACTCATTTATTGGATTGTTCAGATCCATTACTTCCCATTCAGCCAGCTGACTTTGATTGGATTGTAGACTCAGGAGCCACTTGCCACATGACTCCACATCGAAATTGGGTCCACAATTACAAGCCCTATCACACCCCAATCAGGTTAGCTGACAACAACATTATATATTGAGCTGGAATTGGAACAGTATTCCATCCAGTTGTAAATGGGAAGAAGGTCCAATCCTTGGAATTTAATTGGAGACATGTCAAAGGAGTTTATTGCATATGATGCTTGTGGAATTATAAGGAGGCATACAACTCAAAATAGACCTCAGCAAAATGAAATGGTGTTGCTGAAAGAGCAAACAGAACTCTTTTAGAAGATATCACTGCTATGCTAAATGAATCAGGTTTACCAGCCTCATTCTGGGCACACTGTTTATATGCTCAGATTCACATTCTGAATCGCATTCCAACAGCATCACAGTCAACTACTCCTTATGAAAAATGGCACAGGCACAAACCAGATGTTTCTCATCTCAGAGTTTGAGGATGTAGAGCATATGTGTATATACAAAAGGAGATATCCTCAAAGGATGGTTGTTTTATAATCCTGAAACCAAGAAGACTGTAATTTCTGAAATAGCAGAATTTGATGAGCGCTCCTTTCCTGGTTTGCGCCTAACTAGGCCAGTAATATCTCCTACACCTCCTCTACCACTTGTGGATCTCAGCATTCCAACTGAAAGTGCAGTGACTGAGTGGACCATTGCTTTTTCTGCCAGTAACTTCCACACCTCCCCTCCCTATGACACCTCCGCCAGCTCCTACACTTGATCATGAATTTAGCCCTCAGCCAGCTGCTCCACTTAGACCACGCCCAAATCGACTTAGACATCATTCAGCACAACCACCAGCACAACCACCTGCTCCTCCATCACCCCCACTTGCTTTAAGATGCTCTAAGCGCAATGTACAACCTATTCTTGCTATTGCTGACATTGAAGACATGGAATTGCGCTCTGTGGATGCTTCAGCCTTTCCCAATGGTGATCTAGAGGAGGATATCTATATGCTTCAACCAGGGTTTCAGAATGGAAAAAAGGTGCTCAAGCTTAAAAAGTCACTTTATGGCTTAAAAGCAAGCAGGCAGACAGTGGAACAAAGAAGCTACACAGTGTCATGGGACCTAAGCATTGGTGTTAAGCATTTATTGTATTGCAAAGGCACTATAGATTACAAGCTTCACTACAACCTTTTACTACATTCTGTGACTCTTCACATGGAGATTGCCCTGATACTGGATGGTCTACTGGTGGATATTTGACTACAATTGGTGGTGAAGCTTAGAAGCTGGCAAAGAGATCTTCTGGATGCGAAATATTCTACATGAAATTGGATATTTTGCTACTGCTCCATCTCCTCTACTGATTGACAATCAATCTGCAATCAGTGTCACCAAGAATCCAGAAAGAATGAAGCATCTTGATCTCTGCTTTTACTGGCTCAGAGAAGCAGTTGAACAAAAGAAACTTGTGCCTTATCACATTCCTGGAACAGAACAAGTTGCAAATCTTCTTACAAAACCACTTCCTTTGTCTAAGGTGGAATTTTGCAGGCAAAGAATGGGCATTTATATTAATAATTATGAAAACTTGATACACTGGATCAGGGGGGACTGTTGAAATTGCTGGTTGCATTCCATCATGATCATCATTCTACTCCAAGTTCATTCTATCACATGCACCGACATGTGATTATATTCTATCACATGTTTGCATGTGATTATTCTTTATTCACATGTCCATAGTTTCCCAACTGTTAGCAATAGAAAAGTGACCACACCAAGGATTGAACTTGGGACCACCCAATAGAACTTTGGGAGCTGAGCTATATGGTCTTGTTCTTTGTAGGAACTAGAATGTTATATATACATTCTAGGCTAGAGATGGTTCTATTCTACTGTCACTATGGCTCACTGCAGAAACTGGTAAGAACTCAGAGCTCATATTGTCAGATAACTTGACCTGTCATTATCTAACACCACCAGTATATAAACTGTAGATCTGAAGTCCTCATTCTTTCTGACTTTGGACTTCAGGTTAGTACTTTACTTTGCTCAATATCATTTTTTCTGACTTTGGACTTCAGCTTTAGTGACAGTTCCTGTCCTCTGTGCTTTGGCTATCTTCAACAAGATCTTTGGTTGGGGATCTATAATAAATGCCTTCCCTCTACAGCATGGAGGAGGTAATGATCATTATTACTACTACAATGCAGCACCCCCGCTCTGCAACCAAAACTTTTAGAAGAACATTTATGATGTGCTGATTCACAAAGACAAGCTTAATATACAGAAGCTTGAACCCTTCTATGGCCACAACCCCCACAAATAAAGTGTATTCTTGATACAGTGTTTTACTATGTTTCAAGCTAAGCCACTCACTTTTCAACTTGAAAGCTCATGTGTTCCATTTGCCACTTTGTATCTCTGAACTTTATTTTCTTTTGTATAAATACTAACAATACATAAATACATCCTCAGTTGTCCTGCTACTATTGTAACATTTGAGAGTGTGTTTCTACTTACTGTTTTTATCAACTCATACTTATAATTGTCACCTGTAAATTAACTTGTGTATCTACAAGTATTAATGCAGTCGTCTTGCTACCATGACATCTGAGGATTAATTAACTTGTGTATCTACAGGCTCAGCACACCTTCATGCAAACTTCCTCAGCACCATCTGCACCTGAAGCCAGCTTGCTGACCACATTCTGATGCTCCTCTCCAACTTCTGCTCGTTAAAAAACGACAATGCTTTTCATTCACACTGTGGAGTTCCTGCTCCAAACTTCCAACTTGTGCCATCTCATAGTAATGCACCTCCTCTCTACAAATTTTGTAACAACCCTCCACCTTTTTGCCAACCCACAAGCTCTGGCACACCTTGACTACCCCTCCCTAAAAAACTACTGTGACTCCTTGCACTTCTGAGACCTCTGCTTGGCTGCTCCTTTGCTATTATGAGACTACCACTCTCTGGAGGACTCTTACCTCTCCATTGAGCTCAAAGACTGCTCTTGAGAAACAACAAGCCACCTCTAAGTAGCAGACCTCCCAATGGTAGACTTTTCAGCAGGGGCACAATGGACACATTCTTTTCACAGCATCAAGACTTCAACCTCCTCAAACCAGCTTCTACAATGTCTTGATATTGCCGTACCTCTTTGTTTTTAATTTTGTATTTCATTTCATTTCCTGATCTCACATGTCTTGGTTTTTGTTTTTGACCTATCTTATTTTTATTTTGTACTCATCTCATATTGTCTCACTTCTCTTGTCTTTACTTGTCTTGTACCTCTCAATCTAACTCTGCTTCTTTTTTTCCTTGCTTCAAGTTGCTAAGTCTCTTATTCTCTCTTCTTTCTCTCTTTTTTCTTGCAAATTTGGTCTTATCTTATTTCAGTTTCTTTCATCTCTCATCTTGACTCAGCACTTGTTTTTCAACTCCCCTCATCTTCAACACTTGCACTCTTGCTCTGGTGTGACTGGCAATTGTTTTTAGATATTGAGCCCTAGATCAGAACTAGATATCTTATGGCCCTTCCATCAACCAAGGTATTCTTTAAGATTTGTGATGCAACTTCCTGCAGGCAACAGCAAGAACCTATCAACAGGTTTTGCTTAGTATGCTCAGTGCCTAGGCACCTTCTGCTCCAGTGCATGCTAGTACTGTTTTGCCTCAGGCCAATACTATGCTCAGCCTGCCCCTGTCAAGCCCTTGCCTTTCTAAGAATACCCTAAGACTTACTACTTCCTTTAGCCATGACCCTCTGCAGTGTTACTCATTCACACTCCTTCCTCTCTTCTTGACTACTAGCAATGGGTTAAAGCCTATGTCCAACAGCATGATAAGATTCTCCACTCTCTTTACATATCCCTAGTGAAGTTTGCAAAATGCACTTGCACTCTCCTTGTCAGCTTAGGATACCACAACCTCTCTAGGATTCCAGAGCAATGAGCCAATCACCTCCTTGAGTTTCATGAGCTCTATTAATGTGAGGCTATCTTCAAAAGAGTGCTCAGAAGCTACAGGTAAATTTCAACTTCTAAGACAAACTGCATGCCCTGATAGATGAAATTCACACCAGCCTCAACCTTTGATGTTTCAAGGACTCTGTAAACTCCATGTTCTTGTTCCATGTGCAGTGCAAAAAAGTGATTGAGCCTCAGAATCTTGTCTCCACCTCAGTATCCCATCAGTAGAAGGAGTTCAATGCAGCATCAAACATTTTAAAGGCTCTCAACTCCACTGGAGAACTTTTTGACCAGCTTGCTGCTCACACTGTTGGCCTTTTAGTGCGCTCCCATGCAAACTCCCTCTCCAGCGCCTTCTACATCTGGGGACCGCCCATTGAAGCCAACTCATACTCTGACGCTTCTTTCTGACCCCTGCTTGCTGAAAATAACAATGCCTCTACTAACACTCTCTTCTAAATCAACAAACTTGAGGCCTCTGACATTGGATTGGCCTTTTTTGATGGAGCCTCCACTTCAAAATTCCAACATGACCATTCACCTCACTTCAACTTGTGCTATCCCTGTAATAACAGACTCTCTCTCCACAATCTTTGCAACAACCTTCCACCTCTTTGCTAATTCACAGACCCTGACACACTTCAATCACCACTTTTTCAAGGACCTAACCTATAGATCATTCAGTAAGGAAGGTAGGAATTCAATTTACACTCATGTAGAATTCCCTCTTAGCTGAATACTGCCTCCACCAAAGCCCAGTCTCACCACTGAACTGCTGTCTCCTCTGCTGCTCAGGCCACTTCCACCTCCTATTGCTGGACTGACTCCTTCATTGATGCAGTCCTTGCAACTCCTGCCTTTAACTTTACTATCTGTGCCTGCAATGCCCTCATCTCTGCTGCTCAATTATGAGCCATTCTCAACATTGCGTTCTGATTGCATTGTGCTATATTACAATCCATTTCTGCCTTCTAAGCCTCCCTCTTCTAATGCAACTAACCTCACAATTCCTCAATCTGTCAGCACAACAAGAGGTCAAAGGCCAATAACTTGCAATCAGCTATAACTACTAGAAGAATGGCCTTGCATGACACTGCAGCCAAGAGATGAGGAGGAAAATTATGAACTTCAGCTTGAATAAATATATTTCTTGCTTAAATCTATCTGCGCTATGCTTTGTCAAGTTATAAGCCCTGCTGCCAGCGAAACAACTTCTGAGACCTTACAGTTTGCAAAGTTTGATGGTACCAATTACCACGTCTGGTCTGACAATATAAAGGCTGCTCTGCAGGCTAAATTCTTGTGAAGTGTGGTCTCTGGTCGTGAAACATGCCCACTTGAACCCCCTGCTGATTTCTCTGATTTGATGAGGATAACTTGCCCTGTTGAGGGCACTCCATCTGCTCATGTCCAAAAGGAAGGGCAGGACTTATTGGAAGTCCTTAAATCTAAGGAATATTCAGTTTGGGAACAATTTAGAGACAGATACAAAAGATGGCTCAACAAGGATGATGCTGCAATGGAATTGATGCGTAATGCAATCAAATACATGCAGTGGGAATCCATCTCCGGTTTTGAAAACTCTAGAGCAGTCTGGAACCATTTACATGAATGTTATGTCAAACAACAGAGTGGTGTAAACATTCATTTCTATTATCAACAACTCTATGCTAAGCGATGGGATGAACGACTTCAATGTCAGATCATATTGGCTTCTATATGAATATCTGACATTGATTCATTGAAGCTGATTATCCAGATTTCTCCCAGGTCTGCTATGTCAAAGATTTTTGCAAGGTCTTCCTTTAAAGATATTATACAGCAAAAATTCTTTCCAGCGATAGCCATATCATTGACATACACAAGAATGATCAAGAGTATTTCCTTCTCAGATCTGAGGATATAAAGACAATCATTGGACCATGTTTGTAAGAACACTGTGGAGTTTCTCTTTCCAGATTGTTTCAGACCATAGATAGCCTTTTGTAATTTCCAGAATTTCCTTTTTCCGACATTTTTAGGAGCTTTCATATAGATGCTTTCGTCAAGAGATCCCTCCAGATAGGCACTGATCACATCAATTTGATGGATGTCAAGCTCCATTATTGCCGCAAGTGTCAAGAACACGCATAACATAGTGAATTTGGCTACCAAGAAGAAAGTTTCATTGAAATCAATCCCAGGGATCTGCGAGAAGCCTTGGGCCACAATTTGTGCTTTAAATTTTGTGTGTTTCCCATTTTCATCTAATTTCTCTTTTAATACAACTTTACTTCCAACAGCACATGTTCCTTCTGGTATTTCATCATAGTCATGTAAGCTACATGTTGTGATGATTCTGGTGATGATTTATCTTGACAAAATCTTCCAGGCATTTGGCGTTCTCTGGTAGAAGGCACACATCTAGGGAGGTCATCCCATTTTTTGGCTTTGCAAGGTGCCGGTGGAGTTTCAACAGGAGGTGTAGGCTGAGTGGGTGTAGAAGGTTGTGATGAGTCAGGAAATAGTAAGTCCTCAATTTGGTTGGACTCTTCTGAGGCCTCTTTCGAGATATCATGACTTTCAGATATTGTAGCTGTTTCACTGAGAGGATAGAGATACGACGAGGTATATCAGATTCTGGATAGACAGCAGTATCTATTAGATGGTTGATTTCTTCAGGACTAGAAGAGGTCAAATCAACATGAGCTAATTTGCTCAGCATGTCATCTTCTTGAAATTGGACATTGCGTGAGGTAATTAATCATCCATTTTCAAGGTCTTCAAGCTTGTAACCTTTGGTTTCATCCGTCCACCAGCCCAGCATATGAACGTGCACAGCTTGCGATTCCAATTTTCCATGTCATACTTTCTTCGGAACATGGGCCCAACCGAGTGCACCAAATATTCAAAGGTGGGAAATGTCAGGTTTGCGTTCATTATCATGCCAGAGTGTATAAGGTATTCTTCCATTTAGACCAGATGTAGGAGTGATCCTTTGTATGTATACAGCATACATGAAAGCATCTCCTCAATAGCGTATATCTATTTTGGCACCATGAAGCATGGATCTGGTCATCTCCATGAATACAGCAATCACACGTTCGGCGATTCCATTCTGTTGAGGATGGTATGGATTGGTTGTTTCATGATGGATGCCATTTCATAATTTATTGACAAATTCTGAACTGTTGTCAAAGCAAATTCTTTTGACTAATTTGCCACCTTGTTGTTCAAAGTTTGTGACAATTTTGTGCACGGCGTCTCCAGCGTCTTCCTTTTGTTTAAGGAGTCTGGCATCTGGATAGCGACGACTTACTTCAATTACAACCAGAGAGTAATTAAACCCATCCCAAGAACAAGACATAGGTCCCACCATATCAATGACAAGTAATTCATTCTTGTTGTACTTTGTTTTACTGATATCAGAAAGTGGTGGTTGTGCAAACTTTCCTTGTGCACATCCGCTGCAGACTCTGTCAAACTCCTTGAGTGAATCAATTTTCAGACCATCAACCAATTTCTGATCCATCATTCCTTTAATAGTTCTGAGGCTGATATGACCAAACCTGCAATGCCACAAGCACATAGTAGATTTGCTTGCCACAAAAGCTATTTGATTATTGATGTGCTCAGTAAGCATTGATTCAATTCTGTATAATGTCCCGTGGATGCCAATGAGATTTGCACATAAGAATTCCACGTTATTCCATGCAAGGCTCAAGCCAAAGGCAAAACTCTGTATGGTTACTCCAGCTCATTGTAACAATTCCAGACTGATGAAGTTTAAGCCAAGCGTTGGAATGTGAAGAACGTCATACAAAACTATGTTGTTGATGCCGTTTGGTATGTTGGTTGTGAAGTCAATGGAACCAACACCGGTTACAGAGATCTGATTCATTCCACCAACAGAAATGTATTGTTTGTTTACCTCATGATACTGATTGAAGTAAGCATGATCGGCTATCATGTGACAGGAGGCGGGGGAAGGTGACTGTGGACTTGGCGACACGCCAAGCGTTCAAGGAGAAGAGGAGGGTGTCAGGTTCCGCTGACCTTGGGGGCTCAGTCTACTGGGCAAATCCACCTTGCAGCTATCCACCGTGTACAAACACAGAGCACCAGGAGTAGCGTGAGGCGTAGGAGACCAAAGCGGGGCGGGGAAGGGTGCGTGGAAGGGTGCCGGGAGTGCCGGTGGGCAAGACGAGTGCCGGGGAGGGGAGAGGACGAGTGCCGGGGGTTGGCATGAGTCCCAGGGGTGCGAGAGAATGAGACGAGCGAGCGCCGGGGGCGAGCGAGTCCTGGAGATCAAAAGAAAAGCAGACAAGGGGACTTAGTGAGTCCCGGGGATGGAAACAAAGCTGGGGAAGTCGGATAGCCAAATGGGGGAAGAGTCGAGATAAGATAGCGGGAGATGGAAATGATTAAGTTAAAAAGAAGAGAGCTGGGAACGTAGAGTCGAGGGAACTTAGAGTGGAAAAGAGGAGAAAAGGACAATGAGATTAGATTAGAGATACGAGACGAGTTGAGGCGAGAGAGATAGTCGAGACGAGACGAGTACAAGAAAAGAAGCAGTAAAGTAAGGAAACCGGGGCACAAGAGAGACGAGAACAGAAATGAACACGATAGACAAGACGGGGGTTACATTACGTTATGTTAATATCAAGACTAGAGTATCTACTTACTACTCTGCGCCTTATATACTACGTGGTACGTATGGCCCGGGGGTCAGGCCCGGGTTCCAGCAGCGGGTCACGGCGCCGGGGCTTGGGATGAGACCCGGGGGCCGCGCGGGACAGGGTGAGGCCAAGACATGTCGCGCGGAGGTCTCAAAGTGGAAGCGCAGAGACATGCGGTGGGGGTGCTGTGAGGGGGAAGCGGGAGCGGGGCGTGGCGAGCAGAGGCCGGCGGCAGTGATGCGCGATCATGATGCATGATGGGGGGGTCTCAGCGCAGGTTGGGGGTGACGGGTGGTGCCGGCGCTGATGTGACGTGATAGCCGAGACCCGGTGCTGATGTGGCGGTCACGGCGGTGATGGCCGGGAGGTGCCGCGAGTGGTGGTGGCTGTGGCGTTGACGGGCGGTGATGGCCGGTGATGGCCGGGGGAGTTGGTCGGGTGGCGGTCCGGGCCCGGGGCGGCTATGGGGGTGGTATTGGGAGCGCTGGAGTTCTGGGGCCGGGGCTAAGTCCCGGGGGTCGGTAGCGGGTCGTGACAGAGGGCAGCAAGTGGTTGTTATCTCTTTGACGTTTTGCTGAAATCTTTCTTTTGTAGTGCGATAAATGCTGGGCAGATAATGACTCAGAGGGGTGCTGGTACTCTGTGGGTGCCCTCCTATGTTTTAGGTGTGCAGCCATGAAGAGGCCATGTACCTGTTAGGTTCCGCTGACCACGGGGGCTCAGTCCACTGGGCAAATATCTTACATGGTGATCACCATGTCCACAAATGCAGAGCACCAGTAGGGCGCAAAGCGTAGGAGACCAAAGTGGGCAGGAGCAGTATGTAGGGGAGTGCCGGTAGCACTAGCGAGTGGGTGAGTGCCGGAGAGGGTGGAGGACGAGTGCTGGGGGTAGGCGCGAGTCCTGGGAGTACAAGAAGATAGAACAAGTGAGCGCTGGTGAGCAAGCGAGTTCCAGGATTCAAAGAAATAATAGGCACGGGGACTGCACGAGTCTCAGGGATGGAATCAGAGATGCAGAAATCAAGCAGGCCAAAAGGGGAAAGGGTTGAGATAAGATAAAGGGAAAGGGAACAGATTAAGCTGAGATGAGGAGTCAGAGACAAAAGAGCCAAGAGAACTTAGAGTAGAGAGGGAGAGAAGAAGCAAGTAGAATTGATTAGAGTACAAGAAGAGTAGAGACAAGGCAGGGAGACGATACGAGGTGAGTACGATAAGAAAAAGAGACAAGTAGAAATGATGAGACTGGGACACGTGAGAAAACAAGACAGAGACGAGAACACAACAAAACAGTATGGGGCTACGGTAATATCAAGACTAGAGTACTACTTACTACTCTACGACTTATATACTACGCAGTATGTAGGCCCCGGGGCTCAGGCCCAGGTTCCAGTGGTGGGTCACAGCACCGGGGCTTGGGGTGAGACCCGGGGGCCACATGGGGTGGAGCGAGGTTGAGACATGTCACACAGCATGGAGGTCTCATACTGGAAATGCAAAGACATGTGGCGGTGGGGCGATGAGGAGGGAGCGGGAGTGGGGCGTGGCATGCAGAGGTTGGGTCGGCAGTGATGCGTGATCGTGATGCGTGATGGGGGTCTTGGCGCAGGCCAGGGGTGACGGGTGGTGGCAGCTATGGGCAGTGTGATAGCCAAGACTGGTGCTGATGTGGCGATCATAGCGGTGATGGCCAGGAGATGCTGCAAGTAGCGGTGGCTGTAGCAGTGACGGGTGGTGATGGCCGGTGATGGCTGGGGGCTGCCAAGGAGGTTGGCCGGGTAGCGGTCTGGGCCCAGGGCAGTTGTGGGGGTTGTTTTGGGGAGGGTTGGAGTCCTGGGGCCGGAGCTGAGTCCTGGGGGTTGGTAGCGAGTCATGACATTTCTGTTCCAGATGCCGCTCTGGGGTCCATGGGGCTCAGACTTGTCTTCAAGCACAAAAGACTGTCTGAGGTATGTCCCTACCCTCCAGAAGTATGGGAGCAGGAACTGCGGAGGGCAGGATTGCTGCAGAAGTACCCGCAAGTGCTGAATGGCCTTCGAAAGGGTTTCATCTTCAACTTCCCTGCAATCTCAGTTACGCAAGCCCCCTCAAACTTGGCATTGATGGTGGAGTTTGCAAACACATTCCAAGAGGCAGTACAGGCAGAAATTAGCAAAGGACGATATATTGGGCCCTGCTCTTGTCAGGTTCCGCTGACCATGGAGGCTCAGTCTACTGGGCAAACACCTTACAGCTGATCACCATGTACACAAACACAGAGCACCGGGAGGAGCGCAAGGCGTAGGAGACCAAAATGGGCAGGTGCAGTGTGTGGGGGAGCGCCGGTAGCACCGGTGAGTGAGACGAGTGCTGGGGAGGGTGAGGGATGAGTGCCGGGGGTTGGCGCGAGTGCTGGGGGTGCAAGAGAATGAGACGAGCAAGCGCCGGTGGGCAAGCGAGTCCCAGGGATGGAGAGAAAATCAGGTGCGGGGACTTAGTGAGTCCCGAGGATGGAAACAGAACTGGGGAAGTTGGATAACCAAAAGGGGAAAGAGTCGAGATAAGATAACAGGAGATGGAAACAATTAAGTCAAAGAGAGGAGCCAGAAACGGAGAATCACAAGAACTTAGTGTGGAAGAGAGAAAGGAGAACAACGAGAATAGATTGGAAGTACGAGACAAGTGGAGACAAGACAGAGAGATGAAACAAGACAAGTACAATGAGAAAAGAAGCAAGTAAAAGTAACGAGACTGGGACATGCGAGAAAACAAAACAGAGACGAAACACAACAGACAAGACGGGTTATGGTAATATCAAGACTAGAGTACCTACTTACTACTCTATGACTTATATACTACGCAGTATGTATGGCCCGGGGCTCAGGCCCAGGTTCCAGCAGTGGGTCACGGCGCCGGGGCTTGGGGTGAGACCCAGGGGCCACGCAGGGTGAGATTAAGACATGTCACACGGCGCAAAGGTCTTGCACTGGAAGCGCAGAGACACGCGATGGTGGGACGGTGAGGAGGGAGCGGAAGCGGGGCGTGGCATGTGGAGGTCAGTGGCAGTGATGCGTGATCATGATGCGTGATGGGGGTCTCAGCGCGGGCTGGGGGTGACGGGTGGTGCCGGTGCTGATGTGGCGTGATAGCCGAGACCCGGCGCCGATGTGGCAGTCACAGAGGTGATGGCCGGGGAGTGCTGCGAGTGGCGGTGGCTGTGGTGGCGACGGGCGGTAATGGGTGGTGATGGCCAGGGATGCCACAGGTGGTGGTGGCTGGTGGCACTGATGGCCGGTGATGGCCGGTGATGGCTAGGGGGGGTTGGCCAGGTAGCAGTTTGGGCCCGGGGCGGTCATGGGGGTGGTTTTGGGAGGGTTGGAGTCCCGGAGGTCGGTAGCAGGTCGTGACAGCTCTTGCAGGACTCTGGAAGAAGTGGTTGGACCTTTCCAGATGTCACCCATATTGATCATCCCCAAATCGACACCAAGAAAGTTTTGCCTTATTCAGGACATGTCTTTTCTGAAAACACCCACAACTGGACTACCTCTACCCTCCATCAACTCCTATATTAGCGCTGAGCAATTCCCCTGCACCTGGGGTACATTCAATGTGGTTTCTCTCATCATCTCACGGCTGCCGCCAGGTTCCCAAGCAGCAGTATGAGATGTCGCTGAAGCATACAAGACAATACCTCTACACAGGTCACAGTGGCCAGCAACGGTGGTGCAGACAGGTGAGGATGCCTTCTGTCTTGACACCTTTCTGTGCTTTGGAGCCACACCATCATCTGGCGGCTATGGACAGCCCACAGATGCTGCCTTGAACATCATGCGACATCATGGATTGGGGCCAATCACAAGGTGGGTTGACGACCACCTATTTTTCAGGATCCGATGTGATCACGTGGCTGAGTACAATGAACAGCACAGGGCTTGGAGCGTGGACATTAAGCATTGGGGACCATATCAGTCAGGTGGGAGGATATGGTATGGAGGGAGAGAATTTGAGGATGGAACAATTGAGGAGTTTGATGAGGAATGCACAGCCCCCATACAGACACTATTAGAGAGCATGGAAGCACTGTTCACATATGGTATGGAAGACATTGACCGAATATCAGAACGTTTGGGGATACCATGGGAGAAGTCAAAGGACAAGCCCTTCGCCTCTAGGAATACCTATATTGGGCTGTCCTGGGATCTTGATTGTCACGACCCGCTACCGACCCCCGGGACTTAGCCCTGGCCCCAGGACTCCAGCGCTCCCAATACCACCCCCACAGCCGCCCCGGGCCTGGACCGCTACCCGGCCAACTCCCCCAGCCATCACTGGCCATCACCGCCCGTCAACGCCACAGCCACCGCCACTCGTGGCACTCCCCGGCCATCACTGCTGTGACCGCCACATCAGCGCCGAGTCTCAACTATCACATCACATCAGCGCTGGCACCACCCGTCACCCCTGACCCGCGCCGAGACCCCCCATCACGCATTATGATCGCACATCATTGCTGCCGACCTCCGCTTGCCACGCCCTGCTCCTGCTCCCCCCTCACAGCACCACCACCGCGTGTCTCTGCGCTTCCACTACGAGACCTCCACGCGACATGTCTTGGCCTTGCCCCATCCCGCGTGGCCCCCGGGTCTCATCCCAAGCCCCGGCGCCGCAACCCGCTGCTGGAACCCGGGCCTAACCCCCGGCCCATACGTACTACGTAGTATATAAGGCGCAGAGTAGTAAGTAGGCACTCTAGTCTTGATATTACCGTAACCCCGTCTTGTCTGTGTGTTTTTGTCTCTGTTTCGTCTCTTGCGTGCCCCGGTTTCCTTACTTTACTTGCTTCTTTTCTTGTGCTCGTCTCGTTTTGACTATCTGACTCGTCTCCACTTGTCTCGTATCTCTAATCTATTCTCGTTGTCTTCTCTTCTCCTTTCCACTCTAAGTTCTCTCGACTCTTTGTTCCCGGCTCTCTTCTCTCGACTTAATCATTTCCATCTCCCGCTATCTTATCTCGACTCTTTCCCCTTTTGGTTATCCGACTTCCCCAGCTCTGCTTCTATCCCCGGGACTCGCTAAGTCCCCTCGTCTACTTTTCTCTTGATCCCTGGGACTCGCTCACCCACCGGTGCTCGCTTGTCTCACTCTCTTGCACCCCCGGGACTCGCGCCAACCCCCGGGACTCGTCCTTCCCCCTCCCTGGCACTCGTCTCACCCACCAGCACTCCCAGCACCCTTCCATGCACCCTTCCCCGCCCCGCTTCGGTCTCCTACGCCTCATGCTACTCCCGGTGCTCTGTGTTTGTACACGGTGAATAGCTGTAAGGTGGATTCGCCCAGTAGACTGAGCCCCCAAGGTTAGCGGAACCTGACATTGATGACAAGACAGTTGGGCTGGGAGAGGGTAAGGCAGAGAAGTACTTGCAATCCATTGAGGTTTGGCTATCCTCTCCAACTCATGTCCTCAAAGAAGTACAGGGACTTTATAGCAAGTTACTGCATGCATCCCTGTCAGGTTCCGCTGACCTCGGGGGCTCAGTCTACTGGGCGAATCCACCTTATGTCAATTCACCGTGCACGAACACAGAGCACCGGGAGTAGCGCGAGGCGTAGGAGACCGAAGCGGGGCGGGGGAAGGTGCGTAGAGGAGCGCTGGGAGTGCCGGTGGGTGAGACGAGTGCCGGGGAGGGGGAGAGACGAGTGCCGGGGGTTGGCGCGAGTCCCGGGGATGCGAGAGAGTGAGACGA